>CM076983.1:42310597-42365597 GCA_039105355.1 Benthosema pterotum | reverse complement strand
AGTTATGTAACTGATATCCCTCTCCCTTCCTTCTGATCTTTTGTGTCTCATGTGCTTGCGATTCACAATAGGCCTATGCCAATGTTCCCAGTGGAAACCATGTCGTCTGTGCAACGTCCTCAGTGCTAGAGTTTGAGTCTTACCATGCTGTGCGTCTCAGGGGCGGATGTAACATTTCCCAATTGGGGGGGGGGGGGGGGGGGGCAAGAGAAAAGAAAATGGTATGGGGGCGGCTTCCTCCGGCTTCCTCCCCCTCGCAGCTTCGCGCCACGGGTGATGAAGTCGCACCCATACCATTTTCAGTTACAGGACGTGTGTTAGTCAAGTAAAGCATCAATAATAGGCTACCATCAGTCAGTCATAACATCAAGGTCTGACTCAGAGAGTTTTCTGTTCAATCCAATCCAATCCACTTTATTTATATAGCACATGACATTTCACAACGCAAGGTTGTTTTCAATGATGATACTGTAATATTATTTCCTTTTCCAGCAAAAGTAAAGTAAAGATAGTGCTCTGCCAAAATGGGTAACAAGTAATTTGTCACTCTGCCAAAACATGCCTCATTCCTTACTTATATTACTTTTGAGCTTGTTATTGCATGTGAAAATAACAGTTTTACAATCAACACATAACAACAGAGATGCAAGTGTAGTTTGTAGATCTAATCCACCACAGTATTCTGCACACCCCTATAACATACACTACACGTTATCACAGTTGTCGCAAGTTGTCTCTAAACAGATTGTGTTGTACATCTTTATTCCTTCATGGGTAGGATATTATTACTTTCTAAGGGACCATAAGTAAAGTAAAGAATAAAGATATTACTCTCCTAAGTGATATTGCCCAACACTGGAAATGAGGGACTGCCCCATACAAAGAGGGACATCTGGTCACCCTATGCTCCACCTCCCACCAAACTAACTCTTAATATTCATGTGTGTTTCAAGGGCAATGGGTTTGCATCATTTTAACTCTTATAGAAGTGTGCCATCTGCTATGGAAACCATGGAGGTAAGACTTCTCCCCCTTTGCGACAGTCACCCTGAGTCATACATATCTGTGTGTGTGTGTGTGTATGGGGGGGGGGTGCTTGTGAGTGACAGATTGAGGGTGCCCACACTTTTGACTTGAGTATACTTTACTATTACTGTCTCAACAAGATCTACACATCAAAAATGTGATTGTTCCATTACTGAAAATCCATTTCAAGGTCCCATAGAAGGTTTTGCTTTGAAATAGTGGTGAAGGTGTTACTTAATTTTATAGTGTTTAAGAATAATTCAGTTAAAATGAAAAATGAAAAAAAAAAAGCTATTACTGACGTCTGAAAACAGTATTTGAGGTTTGAGTTGACAGTTTGTTTCTTGCAACCAAAACTATGAACTTTCGATTTTTTTGTCCACAATTTGTCCACGATAACAGTTATTCTCCATTTTCTAAGAGTATGGACTCATGAAAATGACTGTACGTAATTCAGATGTTTAAATATAATTTAACTCTTGAGAGCAGTTAAATGAAACCAAATGGACCCATAAGGGTCCATTTGGTTTCATTTTAATGCTCTCAAGAGTTACAGATCTATAAGGGTCCAAGTGCTGGGGGGACTGTCATGTGATCTACCTGCACGGCCTGTGTGATCTACTGGTAGATCACCATCTACCTTTTGGGCACCCCTGGTCTATATTATCCATTGGAACACACCACAGGTTTCCTTTACCCGTTTCCTGAAAAGTAACCGTTCTGGACATACGAGGTTTCCACCCGGACACGGCAACAATACTGATATGGCGATAGAAGCCAACAGTGAGTCATCAGCCCTCTGGCAGCAGACAATGTTCATGAGTGAGTGAGCGAAAGACACTAAACGTACACTCATTAACCCTGGAACACTCATCACTAAACATGGATATGTTTAGTAAAATACAGAGAAACTACAGCTGTTCTTGAATATTTCATCAGGATCTTGAATGAAATAATGTCTTATAAATGACAATAACATGATGTAAGGTGGATTTGAGACCTTTAAGTAAAGTGGGCAGATATTCATGTATCATTAATAGTCGGAATATAAACTACGTACATGAACATGAATATCTGCCCAATTGACTTAAAGGTCTCAAATCCACCTCATAGCATGTTATTGTCATTGGTAAGACATTATTTAATTTAATAAACATGTGGTTATAATGCATTGTAACGCAGTATATAATTTCTAGATGTGCCTTTATAACTGATTAATTGATAGTAGTTATAATATGTTATAAATGTGGTTATGAGGAGTTATACATGGTTACTTATTGACAAGTCTTATAATGCATTATAAATGAGCTTATAATGCATTATAAAGGTGACCTTCAAGTAAAGTATTACCAGGCAGGTCAAACATTATGAAAACACGCAAAGCAAATGTTGATTAAAATAGCAATTCATGCAACGCAGATGTTTTTTCAATAATTTAACTCCCGAGAGCGTGAAATGACATTTGGTTTCATTTCACGCTCTCAAGAGTTAATGATCTAAAAAGGGTCGATTTGGCTACCAATTCTCCATTTAGCTGGGGACCACCTGGAGCCCGCGGAAGTAGTAGGTCGGGAAAATGTTTCACATACGTACAAATGTGATTATACAACAGCAGCGTACATACAGAATGTCTACATCTAACATCAGGGCAGATGTAACATTTCCCAATTGGGAATGAAGCCATTTTCGGTTACAGGTCTTTTATTAGTCAAGTGTAAGCATCAATAATAACATCAGTTGTTGTTGAAGTTGCAACAGACACGCAGCATGCAAAAAGCTAAAGGTCTGACTCAGAGAGTTGTCATGTTTTCAATGACGAAATCGGGTTGGTTTAGCACTTTTAAGAGGCATACACCCACACACCCACACCCACCCACCCACCCACCCACCCACCCACCCACCCACACACACACACACACACACACACACACACACACACACACACACACACACACACACAACACACACACACACACACACACACACACACACACACACACACACACACACACACACACACACACACACACACACACACACACACACACACACAATGCTCGCTATGGAAACCCAAAGAGTGAGAATCATTATGTCTTTTATGGTACAGCAATAAAAAAAAACCCTCACTGTTCATGGATTGTCAAGATTGTCAAGTCTACGTCTATAGGCTATTTTCTACTATATCAGCAGTACTTACTGTTGTGGCCTTCCCTGCAATAATGACGGCAGGGGTGGAACTTGCCTTTGCAGAAAGACACGCCATGCAGGCGCACACACATACACGCACGTGCGCGCACAGCATGCATGCGTGCACATGCACGCACACTGGTGAATCATCCTATCAGTGTATGAATACTGTATCTGACTGTGACCCATCACATAATAGACACGTACTGTAGTAAGAAGTCACAGCAGCGGTGGAGAAGGATCGTTGCTACGGTGAGTGTGGTGCTGTTCTGTCAAATAAAACAGGGAAATGCTTTCAAGAGTAACCTGGAAAGAAAGTTTAGATGGCTCTCAACGTGGACAAAAATAACTATGGTGAATGTTCAACTCACTTAAACTTCTGTTCACTTTCTTGCATACCAAATTAAATTAAATTAGTATAAAATGCGCCACCGTTTTACCCAGCATCACCCAATTGGATCAATGTGGTACTCCCACACCCATGATGGTAACATTCCTCTGTCACTTATATCAGCAAAGATGGCAGTCGCTTGTTCATCATTTAGTGCCTTTGACAAGAAATTTATGAGACCATTTATAGTCGGTGAGAAGCTGTCCGCTGAATTTTGCCATAATGTTCTGTAACAAATAAACAGGATGTGATGCGGATGTTACATAATGTTACCTCACTGTTGGACCTTGACAGAAAAAAAAATAAGTTAAGTGTGAGTGTGAGTAGCTCATGCTATACAGATTTGTGCTGAGATAGCTGCAGTTAATGCGATTGGTCTGAAATCTGACAGGAGCTGAGATTATGTAATTAAATGCGTCAATGGTGCGAAACACACAAGAACTGCAATTTCCATCTTACATTTCAAGGCTATGATCTCTCTCTCTCCCTCGCGTACGATTCAAAGCTAGAGTGTAGGCACTGTGGTTGAATAGTGAGAGTGTTGGCGCAGTGTTTTGTATGTGATTGTTGTCATCGTTCAGTGTCCAATGCCGTATGGCCTTTTATCCGTTTAGGCCACAGAGAACAGTGAATCAGGGTTACAGTGAGATACCACTTTTCCTCATGGCAGCCCTCAGCCATTACTATAGCTAATCTTAACTCATTTACCGCAAGCGCGCGTTCGTTGTTTTCTGCTATATGCCACGGCTCAAGCTAGTGCATTCGGTAAAAAAAAAAAACTTATTTTCAAGCACCAGATCTCCTAAACGGATGTGCGATGACGTCATGCTGTTTCTGGTGTCGTGGTTAACCTGTCCTCTCACGATCTGAGCAAAAAGTTAAAGACGAGCGTGTGATCGGCGATAAAACTATTAACTTCATAACACTGCAATTGTGTTTGCCTTGCTGGGAAGCAAAAGGCCGGAGACTATTGTGGGTTTTTTGCTCCTTTTCCACCCATCTCTGATCTGCCCTCATCCGTGTTGGCGATTATAACTACCCACAGATACGGACCGAGTGAAGACAGGGGCAGATATAACATGTCCCATTTGGGGGGGCAAGAGAACATGTTGGAGGGGCAAGAGAAAATGGTATGGATGCGGCTTCATTGCCCCTATTCGCTTTGCGCCACGGGCGATGAAGTCGCACTCATACCATTTTCTGTTACATGACTATTATTACGCAATTAAGCATCGTCATGTCCAAAAACAGGGATGCTATTGAAGGTGGTTATAAGCAGGCCTGGATGTAACATTTTTTCCCAATTGTGTCAAGCCGCCGCCCAAATACCATTTTCAGTTAGGGGACTTATACAGTATTAGCCAAGTAGGCTAAGTATCAATGATAACATCAGTTGTTTTTGAAGTTGCAACAGACACGCAGCATGCATAAAGCTAAAGGTCTGACTCAGAGAGTTTTCTGTTTTCAATGATGAAATGCTGTTGGTTTAGTGGTGCCACAGCTGTAGTTAGTTAGTAGCAGTAGTACTGTTTCGCATCATTTTAAATATAAGCACTTTAATTTGAAATATCTTGGGTTGTTTTGAATGCCATCATGTTTGGTGTGTGTGTGTGTGTGTTGTGTGGGTGGGGGGGGGGGCGCAGTCAGGGCATTTAGGGGAGCATTGCCCCCCCCCCATACCCATACTTAGATCTGCCCCTGAGTGAAGCTTTGCACTCACACTGCCATTTATCGGTACTCAAGGAAATGTTCCAAATGTTCGAAATGACCTCATGGTAGTTATAAAAGGGCCTGACGCTTTATATACCAATCTATATTCACACAAGGGCTGCTCTATCAGGGTAGGTATTGTGCACACCAACTCGCATTACCACCTGGGAGTTGTAATGTCCAGTGCAATGGCAGTGCATCCACTCCCTCCCTATCTGTTGGGTTGGCTGAACACAATCCACTGGAACTGCTGATAAGTCAAAGTTCCTAGACAGTAGTTGTAGAGGGAAGAGTGTTTCATTACTCATTTCCTTTACCCTCTCCCACCATGGTCGTCTTCACCTCCAAAGGACTGTGGAATCTTAAAGGGCATTTATTTTACGCCAAAGAAATGCAACAATAGATTGTTTAATTGAACGTGTCAGTGGATTTGGAAGAAATCGAGGTGGGGGTGTGCGGGTGAGAGGAGGGTGAGAGAGATTGCAGCAGCCGGCTGCATGGCCAACCTGATTGCTTCCACTAAAATCTCCAGTTGGGTTAGAGGGAGAAGACAGCAGGCTGGCTGCGAGGCATTAGCCACGACACAAAGACACCATTCAATAGAGTGGAGGGGGCTAGGAAATGGATCTGGAACCCTCTCTGAGGAGTCATTGTTACAGGCTGCCTTGTATTAAATGACATAAGGGGGTAGAGAGTGAGAGAGAGAGAGAGAGAGAGAGAGGAGAGAGAGAGAGAGAGAGAGAGAGAGAGAGAGAGAGAGAGAGAGAGAGAGAGAGAGAGAGAGAGAGAGAGAAATCACTATTTTGACCAGGGAGGAGAGGTGAGCAACAACTATTCTGTTCAGCTGCATTTTTATTGAATTAAATTTGCTATGCAGCTCTTAAAACGAATCATCCATCTCACACCAGGGGCGGATCTAGGCATGGGCATGAGGGGGCAATGCCCCCCCTAAATGCACTGACTGCCCCACCAAACACAATTGCATTCAAAATGCAATGCATGCTACGAACTACTGTAACTACAGTTGTGTCACTCATCGTCACCACTAAACCAACAGCATTTCATCATTGAAAACAGAAAACTCTCTGAGTCAGACCTTTGGCTTTATGCATGCTGCGTGTCTGTTGCAACTTCAACAACAACTGATGTTATTATCGATGCTTAATTGCCTAATAAAAGTCTTGTAACTGAAAATGGTATGGGTGCGGCTTCAACGCCCGTGGCGCAAAGCGTCACGGGCGATGAAGCCGCCCTCATACCATTTTCTCTTGCACCCCCAATTGGGAAATGTTACATACGCCCCTGTCGCACATGCACATGCACAAGCCCACACACACACACACACACACACACACACACACACACACACAACACACACACACACAACACACACCACACACACACACACCCACACACACACACACACACACACACACACACACACACACACACACACACACACGCACACGCACACGCACACACGCACACACGCACACACACACACTGCAGTTTCACCTTACAAAAACCTTATTGCACCTTCTATGCAGGTTATGGGCTACATTTTCGTTACCGCTAAACTCCTTGTCCCTTACTTTCTTTGCCTTTTTAAACTATTAAAAAAAACATTTTTCAGTAGTTCAAATGGCCAGTCTACAAGCTGAAAACGTGTTAATAAATTGAAATGTTGAAATAGTGACAAATGAAAAAAAAAAAAAAAAAGTTGGTTAACCCAGATGTAACTCTTGAGAATGTAAAAATTAAAACCAAATGGACCCTTGCGGGTCCATTTGGTTTCATTTTCACACTCTCAAGAGTTAAACTATTCATCTGAATTAGCACCAATTAAGAAGTCTACACTGTTTTGTTTGCAAAATACAGCCTGGAATTGTGAACAAAACCAAAAGAATTCTTTATTTTAGGTCATTGGGGCTATCAAATGGTGGTCCGTGGCTCAAATGCTGATAATAAAGGGTGGTCCCTGGTGTCAAAACTGTTGTAAACGATCTAAAATATCACATCAGCGTCTTTCACAGGGCAAGAGAGAAAAGAGCTGATGACAGCGGTGAAATGATTGCTTCACAATGCATGCTCCCGGTGGGTGGAGGCTGTGTGATCTGAAGTGTCTTCCACTGGGGACGGCCCAGAGACCAATTATTTTCTGGGCGATGTGTTCATGACTTTCTGAGAGCTCTTCTGTCTGCAGTATAGTATAGCACAAAAAGCTTATATGTCAGTACACTATTAGAATCAGAGTCATCTTTATCACCGCTTTACAACTAAATTACAAGTAAAACAAAAATGAGTGAAATCCATTTTGCACAGTCCCCATTGTGGTATTAAAAAAAAACAGGAACAAGTGAAGAAGAAGAAGATCAAGGCAGGGAGATAATACAGTGGGAAATATGGCTGTTTGAAATGGCGTCAGGAGGAGAGGATGAGTTTGGGGAAGATGAGGAGGAGGAGGAGGAGGAGAACACGGAAGGAGGAGGAGGGAGGAGGAGGAGGAGGGGGAAGATGAGGAGGAGGAGGAGGAGGAGAACACGACAGTATAACTGTGGGTATGAACAAAAATAGAGAAACAGGAAAAGTGAGCATGAAGTTAAATATTTGGTAGGGATGAAAGCAGAGAGCAAAGCTGGCGGCGTTTTGGGGAATCTGCATGAGTGGAAACGCTCACAGAGAACTGGGTTATTAATGGAGCCCACAGGGCCATTAATAATATCATAGAGTTTGGTCGGTCCCATGTGGACACTGTCTATATTGGACATGGAGGAGGACGGAGGGTATAGTAAGTGGCGTACTGACGACAGTCGAACCAGTGGAGTCAAGTAAAGTCTGACTTTTGGGGGAGAGCTACAGTACCAGAATGCATGTTTGTGGATTACATATTGTCTCATATTGAGCTAGGCCATTTGAGAGAGTTTAAATGTAGGCGTGCACAATCATGAAATAATCGGTTACCCGATTATATGCAGGGTCATATCTGCCCATGCCGATTCTGACCGTTTAGACCAGTGGTTTTCAACCTTTTTCATCCCAGGGCCCACCATTTTTACTCAGCCGGATCGGGCTTAGGGCTCCATGAATAAAGCAATATATATATTGAATTATTTTATTATGATAAAAATAATTCAATACCTCCAATCTGCACCATCTCTTATGAAGATGGTGCAGATTGGCATTTTCACTTTTACTATGTGTAGATTGCTCAAATTCTACCCCAACCTGACCAGGCCCGACCCGACATTGCAGGGCCGGGTCGGGTCTAAAAACTATGCTAATTGATCGGGCTGGGCTTTGGGTCTGATCAGTTAGGGCGCACTTAGGGCCGGGCCTCAATTTTCAGGCCTGTTGAGAACTCTAACAAGGAGCCACTTTCCATTTATAAAAGACACGCCTCCATAATATACTGTATGAACAGAATTAGGGTACCTACTTCTACTCTATGAACGGAATGGTTGTGTGTCAGTCCATGCTATTTATATGACTTATGGGGGGGGATTAGGCTGTTTTTGGCGTCTGCTTGAAAAAGCAGAGCTCCTAGTATTCGATCGTCTGGAGATTGCAAGATGGAGAGATTCAGAGATGGAATTCCCATTGTCTGGGGGTTGTGAACGGAGATGTCATAACTGTCTTTGCCATAGATATAATATATGCCTTCTTATATATTATATATTATATTAATATATTATATATTACATAAGAAGGATAGATGGCTCGCCCGCGCTGCTGGCCAATGGGGATCTTGCCAGAGTATAGCCTAACATTGTGTCTATGAGCATATACTTTTTAAGTGACGATAACTCATATAACCGATTTTCAAACGGATTGGTTTGTTGTAAACGTCCGAGATTTTTTAGAAGAAAAAAATAGCGAATCCATGTTGATAACGTTCATAATAAAGCAATCCGTTTGTAAATCCGTCAATTTTTGAGCGAGTTATAGCTGTTTTTGTTTGGGCTGCCAGACCTAACACAGCAGGCGCCATATAATTGATGTACCAATTTTACTTGTTTCCCAATGGAAATATCCTATGAAAACAAGGCTGTATTACAATTGGTGACTAGACCATTTGACATTCAATGTTATATTTCTACAAATTAATCTAGTCAAAAATGGGGGGCATCTTATGATCAGAGTCAGTTTATATGTGGGACAATACGGAAGGGTGCGGTGTCCACATCTAAAGTGTGGGAGATAAAGGTGAACACTGTAGAATCAGAGATGAAAGAATAGTACTGACATATGCTGAAGCTGTGAAGAGGATGGACATGAAAGGGCAAAGGGAAGAATGAAAGGCCAGCATGATATAGAGCAGGGGTGTCAAACTCAGATACAGAGTGGGCCAAAGTTTAAAACTGAACAAAGCCGCGGGCCAAGTTTGAACGAACTAATCTTTTAATTCCACCCATTTTCAAAAATTTCCTGAGAGGGTACATATGTGAACCAAATGGACCCTAGCGAGTCCATTTTGTTCCATTTGTACCCTCTCAGGAAAAAGGGGTCTGAAAGAAAAATCATTAACATGGTGAAGTACATCTTGGTGATGACCAAGACAGACCTCCATTTTTAGGAAATACAGAATTGGGGGAACTTTTTTTTTATCATGTCCACACAACAAGGTATATTAATGACATATTAAAATGTTGAAAATGGGTGTTTTTTATATGGGTGATTTTATAATGTCTCAAGGGCCAAATGAAATTACACGGCGGGCTAAATTTGGCCCGCCGGCCAGAGTTTGACACCCATGGTAAAGAGGTATATTTGTATGAACACACACACACACACACACACACACACACGCACGCACACACACATGCACACACGCGCACACAGACACACATGCATACGCATACAGTGGAGAAGAGGATTAGGAAAACCTTGCGCAACAGAAAGCATGTGTATCTGTTACGCTCAACAAAATGCATAATGAAATCAAATCAAATAAATCTCTGCATATGCTTTAAGCCTTTGAGCTAGTTCAGTGAACTCCCTGAGCCCAGCCAAATTGTGACTATGCTAATATTGCACTAATATAGCAAAAAACACTATGTTTGAACTCACCAAAACATTTTGAGAGAAAGAAATAACATAAATAATGTGTGTGTGTGCGTGCATGTGTTATACTCAATTAAGCACGCTGAATTACGATGTGTGATAGGCGGGGACGAAAGGCCGGTACAGCAGACAGGTAGAGGCACTTTACCATAAATGTACACAAAAAGTAGTAATAGTAGTCTAATTTTGGTATGTTTGAATTTGACAGTTTGGGCAACCGTTTTGGATAGGGTTTCCATACTGAAAAATGATAACAGACATGGAAGGTGACAGGCAAACCAGTCAACATACCGTTCGATTTGATGTACAATCTTGGATATCATTCTGGACCATCCAATTGAGACTGGTGGTAGAATCCAGTAGAATAGACAATAACACAAACCCAAATAAAAGAGGGTGAGCTCATGAGGATAAACAGAGCGGCCGATGAGATGAGACAGGTCTGATGGTTTATAGCCAAGAATTGGTTCACACAATGTGACGCTTGGCCTGACTCTCTCAGAACTCTGATATATGTCCATTAGTGATGCGCGGACCGCCTTTTTTCATAAACCCACCCCGCGCTGCCCCGCCAAGGGTGCCAGCCCGTCCCAAATTAACTGGTTATCAAGGTAAAATGAGCATTGAAATGATCACTGTATAATCGAGAGAGAGAGAAAGAGAGAGAGAGACAGTGAGCAAGAGCGAGAGAGCGAGGTGACATCGATGTTGTATCTTAATCGTTGTATCTTAAAGTCATTTTACTTTAACCTTGACATGACATTCTGTTCACTTCACTCACTTGGGTGTGTGTAGCCTGCTGCAGCCACGTGGCTCTCCACTCCAGATGAATGAATGAAATAGCCAACTACTCAAATGGACCCACAAGGGTCCATTTGGTTTCATTTTTACGCTCTCAAAGAGTTACATCTGGTTAACCAACTGTCCATCATTTAGCCTGGGGACCACTGGTTGAAAAAACACTGTCATAGGAGGAAAAAATGAGGGTTTTTATCTCTGGCACCTGTCAACCAATTTCGCGCCAACTCATCACCAAAAACCACTAGATTTTCCGCCAGGAGTTTTTCACTATTTTGGCACCAGGGGGGGTCTGGAAAAGAGCTAAATATTGCGACAAAAAGTTTGCAACACGCCAAGTTGCCAAGTTTGAGCCTACTCTACAATCTCGCAATGCACTGTGAGGTGGTGGATGATCTGCTATCATTCTGTCTGTGCTGTGCATCGTGCACAGCTGTGCCTGCCTTTCAATTATGACAGATTGTGTGCAGGTGCGCTCATTACGCCGGTGGCCGGCCACATGTCCAGAGGCTCAGAACGGAGAGGCAGAGCAGAGGTCACTTTGATGAACAACAGAACAAGATTATGGTTTCAGTAAGAGTACCAGAGCGTTTTTTTTTTCCTCGTTTTTTTGGGTGGGAGGCGCCCGGCCCCACCTGCAGCCCGCTAATTGCACCAAAAACCTTAACCCGTCCGCCTAACCCGCGGGACCTGCCATGCACCATCGCAGGGGCGGATCTAGGCATGCATGGGCATGGGGGGGCAATGCCCGCCTAAATGCCCAGTCTGCCGCACCAAACACGATGGCATGCAAAACAACCCAAGATATTTCAAACGAAAGAGCCTATGTTTAAAATGATGTGAAACACTACTACTGCTACTAACTAACTACAGCTGTGGCACCACTAAATAGACCCTCCAGAAAAACACAGGGAAATATCCTTGATTATGCGGGCTAAAATCGTGATAGTTGCGGGCAAAAATCCTTGATTATGTGATGGAATATGCAGGGTTTTTAAGTGCAATTATGCCGTGAAAATGCGGGAATTTGCAAAAGTTGCGGAACAAATGTGAAGTATGCGGGAAAATGCAAATTATGCAGGAAAGTGCGAAATATGCGGGAACATTTTGAAAAATGCATTTTTTTTAATTAAAAAGGTCATTTCTTAGTAACTTATAGGCATTTGGTTCTTAATCTGCTGTCCTTGAGGGGGTTCCAGGGGGTCCTTAGCAAAATGGATGAATATATAAAAATATGTTTAAACTTAGGCATATTTTCAAATAGGCCTAGTGCCACTAATGCTACACAACACAGAGGTTGACAAAGCAGTTGTATCGTCTATATCAGTGTAATATTTGTAATACATTCTGATTTGACCTTGAGTGCAATTTCTATGAAACAAAAAAACAAACAGACACAATTCAAAACATCGCCCACAGCACACACACCCACTGTCTGTTTCATTCTTTCATCCACATACCCTTTATAGAGTGAAGGTCATACAGTGAACTTCTGTCTGTTAGATATCCAGACTTTGTTCTCCCACATGCTATTTTAGTTTTCACTGTGTGTGTGTGTGTGTGTGTGTGTGTGTGTGTGTGTGTGTGTGTGTGTGTGTGTGTGTGTGTGTGTGTGTGTGGGCCCATTTCTAGACTTTCCTGAGGCTGTACATAACACACGGCAACCACAAACAAGCAAAAACACCAAGATTTGTGCACACACGCAGACTACTATTTAGAGCCATACCGATATTGGTCGTACCGATATATTGGCCAACATCGATACCAATATATCGGCATCAGGGATATTCGTACCGATATATCGGTCAATACATCGGCCGATATATCGGTACTATTTAGAGCCAGACCGATATATTGGTTGTACTGATATATTGGCCGATATCGATACCAATATATCGGCATCGATACTGGGGCTATTCGTACCGATATATCGGCCGATGTATTGCCGATGTATGCAGTATGTAGTTTTTTTTTTTAATCGGTATCAGCATCGGCCCCAAAAATATGGCATCGGTCGGGCTACTATTACACAAGCACTCACATGCACACTCATGGACATCATCTCTTTGACACACACACCACACACACACACACACACACACACACACACACACACACACACACACACACACACACACACACACACACACACACACACACACACACACACACACACGTACAAAGCCATTTCAGACTCATCTCCACTCATCTATTTGAGGAATCAATTCAGGGAGTGACTCACTCTATCCACAGTCGTTGAAAAACAAGCAAAACCCAACAAAAAAGTCTGGGAAAACATACTTTGAATGTAATTTGCGCAGACATAGGCCTAGGTAAATACATGCTCATTATGACCACTGCCACGTACAAGCAGAAGGTGCTGTTGCGTGTGCGCGCGCATGTGTGTGTGTGTGTGTGTGTGTGTGTGTGTGTGTGTGTGTGTGTGTGTGTGTGTGTGTGTGTGTGTGTGTGTGTGTGTGTGTGTGTGTGTGTGTGTGTGTGTGTGTGTGTGTGTGTGTGTGTGTGGGGCATGGGCGGATCTAGGCATGGGGGGGGGGGGGGGGGGGGGGCTGACCCACCAAACACAATGGCATGCAAAACAAACCAAGATATTTCAAATCAAAGTGCATATATTTAAAATGATTTTAAACACTACTACTGCTACTAACTACAGTTGTGTCACCACTAAACCAACAGCATTTCATCATTGAAAACAGAAAACTCTCTGGGTCAGACCTTTAGCTTTATGCATGCTGCAGCCTGTGTGTCTGTTGCAACTTCAACAACAACAACTGATGTTTTATTGATGCTTTACTTGACTAATAAAAGTCCTGTAACTGAAAATGGTATGGGTGTGACGGCATGATACATCCGCCACTGTTGTGTGTGTGTGTGTGTGTGTGTGTGTGTGTGTGTGTGTGTGTGTGTGTGTGTGTGTGTGTGTGTGTGTGTGTTTGTGCGCGCGCGCGCGTGCATGTGTGCCATAACTATCATCCAATATCCATTTAAAGAACAAAAAAACAGTGGAAGTGAATTAATCCTGGCCCACCTTACACATCATACTGTACAAGCATGCATACACACTGTGGTTAATGAGAAAAAGTCAGGTCTATTTTGGTTTCTTTGTGTAATCTGGCCCCAGGATCCTCCTATTAACAAGTAAACAACCCCCTACCTAACACATTCATACTGTTCTCAACACAGATACAGACTGGTGGGGAAGGGGGGATGTTAGGACATAGAGCAGGGGCGGATGTAACATGTCCCCTTTGGGAGGGCAAGAGAACATGTTGGAGGGGCAAGAGAAAATGGCACGGGGGCGGCTTCATCGCCCCCATGCCATTTTCTGTTACAGGACTTTTATTAGTCAAGTAAAGCATCAAAAATAACATAAGTTGTTATTGAAGTTGCAACAGACACGCAGCATGCATAAAGCTAAAGGTCTGACTCAGAGTTTTCTGTTAGTTAGTAGCAGTATAGTGTTTCACATCATTTTAAATATAAGCACTTTCATTTTAAATATCTTGGGTTGTTTTGCATGCCATCGTGTTTGGGGGGGCAGACTGGGTATTTAGGGGGGCATTGCCCCCCCCCCCCATGCCCATGCCTAGATCCGCCCCTGACATAGAGAGAGGGGGGGGGGGGGGGGGGGGGGGGGGGGGGGGGGGGGGGGGGTGAATAAACAGAGTGGGGATGCAAGATAAGAATATGTCATTATAATAATCTCAATATAAGGTAAATGCTCAGTTAATTACTGCCAGCGGTTGGACGATAAACTCGTGAGCTACACATACATGAAAAAGGGTTGGTGCTGTGTATTATTCAGCTCATAATATTCAGACTGAAAAGTGTGCCTGCACGTGTTTAGCATTGAGCCCATCCAGAGGCTGTTTTGTGTGGACACGGGGTGACAGAGAGGGAAAACTTAAGTCTGTAAAGGAGCAGGGGCGGATGTAACATGTCCCATTTGGGGGGGGGGGGGGGGGGGGGGGCAAGAGAACATGTTGGAGGGGCAAGAGAAAATGGTATGGGGGGCGCTTCATCGGCCGGGCGATGAAGCCACACCCATACCATTTTCGTCTACAGGAATTTTATTAGTCAAGTAAAGCATCAATAATACCATCAGTTGCTCTTGAAGTTGCAACCAGTGTTGTGAATAACGCCCTTACAACTAACGCCGTTACAGTAAGGGATTAGTTTTTTTCAGTAACTTCTAACGTAACTCCTTACATTTCCCAAATCCATAACGTCGTTATGATTATTGTACCATCGTTACTGTCGTTACTCCGCGGCGGCGGCAGGACTCACTGCACTGCACTGTGTGTTGTCTGCTCGCTTCTTCAGTCTAACATAGAGTACATTGAATAGAGAAGGCACCGGACGAAAGTCCCCCTCTCATCCACTTGCATTAATTCCGGATGCCTGATCTAGTGTTGATATATCTGTGTCTAACGTGACGCCATCCACCACGTCCACGTCACAGAAAAGGTCATTGATTGGCTAACACGGCGCCACATGGCAGTATAAGCCAATCAGAGCCAGTCTTATTCGTCAAGCATCTAGTAGAAGAGTTGCGACATTGAGGGGGCAGAAAACGATGCGTATGATCCCATAGACTTAAATGCATTTGGTAACCTCGGTTGTCCCAATTCAATAGAAGTGTATATATAGATGAGCCGCCATTGAAGTGGCCCCATGAAGTGAACAGAGTTTTCGCATAATTAAAGGCTCTGGCCTCTGGTAAGCACACACATACACAAAGCTGTGTTGTTGCTGCGCACACACACTCGCACTCGAACTGCGGTTAAAAAAAATACGCTCTCAAATGCAATGATACGACGACGACAGCGTGACTGGAGCCTTTGCAGCGCGGAAATATAAACATTATTTTACATTCTTGCTGGTAAAGCAGGGGTTTTCAACAGGTGGTCCTCAGACTAAATGATGGAAAGTTGGTTAACCAGATGTAACTGAGAGTGTAAACCAAATGGACCCTTGCGGGTCCATTTGGATCTGTATGTTTGACTGTTGTTTTTGAAATCCAGCCTGATATTGTGGACAAAAGAAATTTTTAGTTTTGGGGTCTGTGGGGCCAAAATGTCCTCAAATGGTGGTCCATGGCTCAAATGCAGAATAAACAGTGGGCCCTGGTATGAAAAAGGTTGAAAACGACTGTGGTAAAGGACGAGGACGAAAACATTGAGGTGAAGTGTAAATTATGTTAGAAGGCAGCAAGCATTGTCCTCCAAAGAAAATCTTATTACAGTCCATGCTCAGCATACTGCCATTAAAGGGGAATTCCACCCCTTTTCAAAAAAGGTCCTAAAAGAAAAATCATTAACATGGCGAAACACAACCTCCATTTCTAATAAACACAGAAGCATGTCCAAACAACATCTCTAAGGCATATTAATTAATGTCAGTAAAATGTTGAAAATGGGAGGAATTCCACTTTAAACTTGTGACCACGAATACCACAGAACAACACCCCTTTTTTGTATGTTTAAAAAAAAGTAAAGTAAAGTAACGCCCTTACTTTCAGAATTTAGTAAGGAATAAAGTAACTAATTACTTTTTCAGGGAAGTAACTATAACTATAATGCCCTTACTTTTTAAAAGTAACTTCCCCAACACTGGTTGCAACAGACACGGAGCATGCATAAAGCTAAAGGTCTGACTCAGAGAGTTTTCTGTTTTCAATGATGAAATGCTGTTGGTTTAGTGGTGCCACGATTGTGGTTATAGTAGCAGTACTAGTGTTTCAAATCATTTTAAATATAAGCACTTTAATTTTAAATATCTTGGGTTGTTTTGCATGCTATGCATGTTTGGTGGGGCAGTCTGGGCATTTAGGGGGGCACTGCCCCCCCCCCCCCCCATGCTCATGCCTAGATCCGTCCCTGTAAAGGAGTGTTTGTGAACCAAAGGTCTAGGACAGCAAGAGAGAGGTAAATAGACAAGTGATGGTCTCTAAAGAGTGATGAGAGACTGATGACAGGTTGTATGATTAGCCACACAGGTTACCACAGTGACGTCTGATGTCCACATCTGACCCAATCTCTTGGAGCGGTAAGACGCAGCATTGATTGACCCCCCCCCCCAATCCAACCCATTGATGCCAAGCACGGAGGCACTGGGTCCCATTTTTAACCGGCCGGGGATTGGACCCTGACCTCCTAGTTTCAGAGAGGATACTCTAACTCACTAACTTAAAGTTAGAAGGGACGACATATATAAGGCGCACTGAGGGCCTATACCGACCAAGAGGAGGGAGAGAGTGTCGAAGAAGGCATTGGAAAAAAGGAAGAAGAATGTGTGTGTGTGTGTGTGTGTGTGTGTGTGTGTGTGTGTGTGTGTGTGTGTGTGTGTGTGTGTGTGCGTGTGCGTGTGTGCGTGCGTGCGTGCCTGCAGGTTAATGCAGTATTGTTGAAGGTCAACACAGCATCAAGGCGTGGAGCACATCTTCAGTAATTAGCACTCCAACTGAGAGCACAGGATCCAAGTCATACACCTCCACAGCATGCAGCGCGCACACACACACACACACACACACACACACACACACACACACACACACACACACACACACACACACACACACACACACACACACACACACAACACACACACACACACACACACACACACACACACACACACACACACCAACTTCTAACCAATCCACAGGATTTACAGTAAATACTGTACACTTGCAATTACAAGCAACGTTAACATTATACGATATCAAGTTACCCAGATAAAATGTCTAGGTTTTACAGTATATTTAAAAAAATGCCACCCATGTGAAGTGAGGGGCATTCATAGTTACACTAGTCAATTCTAGAGCAACAAGTTGTGAGCTTGTAGATCAGCTATTTGAACTAAATTAGCAAATAATGGCAAAATTGGCATAGATGTAAGGGCTGGACAAGATATAGGTATACCGGTATGTTATATATTTGTTCAGACACTAAATAAAAAACATCCATTCATCGTCAAAGGGAATTTAATTTGTATGTAGGTAAAAGTTTGTGAACATGCATTAAAAGGCCGATATAAGAGAGGCTGGTTCCACAAAAAAAGAAAGAGAATAGGTGACATGAGGACCATTGCAGGTAGTTTCTGAAGAGCTGTGTGCGTGTGTGTGTGTGTGTGTGTGTGTGTGTGTGTGTGTGTGTGTGTGTGTGTGTGTGTGTGTGTGTGTGTGTGTGTGTGTGTGTGTGTGTGTGTGTGTGTGTGTGTGTGTGTGTGGTCCATTTGAATCGGCTAGTGGGGTCACTGGGCAGCCAATATAGCTTTCAGTCTGTGTGCATAGACTGTACATTGACCATGGGTGTGGGGGCTCTTATTCGTCTAGGTCAGGGGTTTTCAACAGGTGGTCCGGGGACCACCAGTGGTCCCTGAGAGGGTTCCAGGTGGTCCCCAGCTAAGTTGGTTAACCAGATGTAACTCTTGAGAACGTAAAAATGAAACCAAATGGACCCTGGCGGGTCCATTTGGTTTCATTTTTACACTCTCAAGAGTTAAAATATTCACCATCTTAGTTAGCCCCAAGTCTACACAACTAGAGAATGTAGAATATTAATGGTCATTTTGATCTGTGTGTTTGACTGTTTTGTTTCCCAAATCCAGCCTGGAATTCGAATTGTGGACAAAAGCAAAAGAAATCTTTAGTTTTTGGGGGTCTGTGGGGGCTAAAATGTCATCAAATGGTGGTCCGTGGCTCAAATACTGAATAATGGCTGGTCCCTGGTCTCAAAAAGGTTGAAAACCCCTGGTCTAGGTATCTGTTTGTTTGTTCGTGCGTGTGTGCGTGAATGCACGCACATCTATGTGTTATTCACATAGATGTATACAGTCTATGTGCTGTGTGTTTGTGTCCTCGAGTGAGCAGTTTGTGTCCTCGAGTGAGCAGGTTTGCATGACTGCTTGTACATACTGTATGTGTGTACATGGGGGACAGCTGCCCAACCTGCCCACATGCATCCATTCACTGCCACAGTGCCTGTGGGCATCAAGCGATGCATTTATAGCCCTTGGCAGCTGCACATCAGTGGTAGTAGACAATACATACTCAACTATTCAAAGGGCATTCACAACGCACCACAATGCGTTGTGAGCATGTAGATCTGCAATAGGCTACTCCAGGACTCTCTTAAGTTGGCCAATCTGCTCATAGTCGAGGATGAAAGACATACTGAAGTGACTGTAGCAGATTTTTATTTACTTTAATGTATTAGCATCATCATGCCTTTTAATATTCCTCATCATTTACCGTATACAACATTGTGTTATTTGTTGTATATTTGTTTTCTGTATGCGTGATTGTACTCTTGGCAAAATTCTCTCAATGGTCTTCCCTGATTAAATAAATGTCAATAAAAAAAAAATACAAATAATACATTTTCAATATTATTTCACAATTCTTTGCTCATAAGTGGTTAATTCATAATATAGAGCTGTGGGTTAGTTTTGGAATGCCTGTTACAGTAAATGCCTCAATCGTAAATTGTACAGTATACAGTACATCTTGTATGTTTTGGTCAAAAGAGTCCGAATGTAATGCAAATAAACAAGTGAAGTGAAAGTCATGCACACAACAAAAGACTACAGTATAGGAGGCTGCTCAAATGCACTTATACTGTATGTTTGTACTTAGGATCTACCACTGGAAGGGGGGTGGGTACACTAGGACTGCTCTCTAGAAAGAGGCATGGCTGCGTTGTGTCACTGCATATCGTTGTTTACAGAGAAACACCTTCCCATGACAAGCACCCCCTTTGCTTTACTGTCAGGGAGCTACTACTGCAGGGGTGGCCAACCGGTCACAGACTAAGAGCCACGTTTTTCACTGTGTTACTGCAAAGAGCCACATCAAAGAGGATTCCAGGTGGTCCCCAGGCTAAATGATGGAAAGTTGGTTAGCCAGATGTAACTCTTTGAGAGCGTAAATATGAAACCAAATGGACCCTTGCGGGTCCATTTGGTTTCATGTTTACACTCTCAAGAGTTAAAATATTCATCATGTGAATTAGCCCAAGTCTACACAACTAGAGAATGTAGAAGATTAATGGTCATTTTGATCTGTATGTTTGACTGTTTTGTTTTCTCTGAAATCCAGCCTGGAATTGTTGACAAAAGTAAACAAAATCTTTAGCTTTGGGGTCTGTGGAGCTAAAATGGAGCTAAAATGTCATCAAAATCAAAAATGTCATCAAATGGCTCAAATTGTCATCAAATGTCATCAAATGGCTCAAATTCTGAATAAATGGTGGGCCCTGGTATATAAGAAAAAAGGTTTTTGATGGTTTCAGCCCCTTAAGAGCCACATGTAACCAGCTGAAGAGCCGCATGCGGCTCGCGAGCCGCGGGTCGGCCACCCCTGTACTACTGTATGAATAACACTGTTGACAGACACAACATAGGAGTATTCTGTGAGGTCCATGATGACACTGTGTTTGCAGTGATGGGCAACTTACTGGGAACATGACGTAAGCTACACTAATTGTTACGCTCGAAAAAATGTAGCTTACAAGCTATCCCCAGAAAATTATAGCACACTACAAGCTACACGACAAAAGCAGCTTGCTGCATCAACACTACATATATATAAAAATATATCTTAACTTTCTAAATAATAATCATAATAATAATAATCTAGGGGCGGGTTTGAACCTAGGATGGTGGCATGTTTAAGTTTTGGGATGTGTATGAGAGGGTTTCTGCCCAAATAAAAAATGGGCGGAATTAAAAAATGTGTGTGGGAAAATGTAGTAAGCTACACTGCTTGTTACTCGAAACAAGTAGTGTAGCTTCACTACAAGCTATTCCCAGAACAAATGTAGAAAGCCACACTTAAAGTTACGGGAAAATGCAATTCAATGCACCTTTCTGCTTGCTTGTGCGGTTCAAAAATCACAAAAGGGAGGTGGAGCAAGATTAATCTTAATTGTCAAACAAAACCATAATAAGCCTTTGTTTGTTAAGGGGCTTATTTTCTTACAGTAATTTATATGAAACGCAATGCAAACCCCTCTGTTGAAAATCTAGCGGTATAGCAACCCCTGGGAGACCCCTCTGCAGACACACAAGGAAATCACTTGACTTTATTTAAACTTTGTGCTATGATATTTAATTTTAATCATATTATGATACCAGTATACCCCTTCTGGCGGGCATCAGTCCCATGTGTTCAGACAGAGAGAGAGAGAGAGAGAGAGAGAGAGAGAGAGAGAGAGAGAGAGATAGAGGCAGGGGCAGGGGCGGATGTAACATTTCCCAATTGGGGGGGGGGGGGGAGAAATGGTATGGGTGCGGCTTCATCGCCTGTGTCTCACAGGAGGGCCGAAACTTCTTCCAATGACATCATCAATGGTGGAATCCAAGCTAATAGAAACTGCATTCTTTCTATTCCTGAAAAGGCGCAATGCAAAAATGGCAGCCATCGTTCTCACCAATAATAAAAATATAAATATTTTTTTCAAAAACACATTGACATGACCCCTAACCCTAAAAAAACTGCAGAATGATGTCATTGGAAGATGTTTCTGAACTGCCCACAGCCCTCCTGTGAGACAAATAGTCCGTGGGACGCCAGGCAAAAAATGGCAATTTACCGCCATCAAAAGGGACAAGACATAGGTGGTATCATTACGTTCGTCTGACATCCAGGAATGCAAAAATGTGTGATAGCAGTTTCAGAAGAGTAGCTGAATACAGTTTTTTGGCATTTATATCTGATAAAATGTTGTAATAACTTCATAACTTGAAATGCATTGATTTTACGTATTTTTATGTATTGAACTTAATATAAAGTTGAGCATTACGAACGATTGGTACCAACTACATGTCTGTATCTCCTACGGTTCTCGAGATACAGTATATAGGTACATTCACAGATGGAGGAGAGCAAGACATTTGTAACATTGATTTTTAAGTCAATCAAATGGTGATACAGGCATGAGAATTGGTACACACACTCTTCAAACCCCACTATTTCTAAAAGTACTGCGTGCCCTGCAAAATTCCAAGATGGCACCCCCCAAAATCCAAGATGTCCGTCCAAAAATGTGGTTTTTCCTTCATAACTCAAATTACAAAGATCTTAAGCCCCATAAATGTATTGAACGTTAATATAAAGTCGGGCATTACGGACATTTTGATACCAAGTACATGGCTGTATGTACTACGGTTCTTGAGTTACAATATATACGTAGTGATGTGGCACCATAAGTGTAACATTTTGGCATGTTTCACTCTTAACTCAAAGATCCCTTTATCACCATTTATTCTATTTTCAGGAAATGGACCTACATGTATCTGCTATCATAAACCACTTCAAGTTTTTCAATTGATGAAACGGGTCGGGAGTTATTAAGCCAATTGTGAAGGGCTGTTTCAGTGCTAAAATTGCTGCGTACATTCTGCGAATATAAGCCACCCAGAAATGTCTGTCTGTGCATCTGTCCTTCACAATAAGTGTATATGTGAAGCGGACGCACCAAGTGTAGCATGTGTCATAGTATAATGGTATAATGTGTATAATGTGGGTAATATATGTAATAGTGTCGTATTGTAACGTGTAATACTGTAATAGGGTAATATGTGTAATAGGGTAATATGTGTAATAGTGTCATAGTGTAACATGTGTAATAGGGTAATATGTGTAATAGTGTCATAGTGTAACATGTGTAATAGGGTAATAGGGTAATATGTGTAATAGTGTCGTAGTGTAACGTGTAATACTGTAATAGGTTAATATGTGTAATAGTGTCATAGTGTAACATGTGTAATAGGGTAATAGGGTAATATGTGTAATAGTGTCATAGTGTAACATGTGTAATAGGGTAATAAGTGTAATAGTGTGATATTTGTGCATTAGGCTAATAGTGTAATAGGAAATATGTGTAATAGTGTCATAGTGTAATAGGGTAATATGTGTAATAGTGTAATAGTGCAATATATGTACATTCGGGTAATAGTGAAATATATGTGCAATTGTGCATTAGGGTAATAGTGTAATATATTGAATAGTGGTCTAGTGTAATTGTCCTATTACACCATTACACATGATACACACACTTGCCTATTACACATGTCACAATATGACACTAGTACACATATTACGCTATTATGCTATACCAATATTACAGTAATATATTACACTATTACCATAATGCACAGACATTACACTATTAGCCCTATTACACTATTGCATATATTACACTATTACCCTATTACACATGTTACACTATGACACTATTACACATGTTACCCTATTATGCTATTACGCATGTTACACTATTATGCTATTACACATGTTACACTATGCCACTATTACACATATAAACCTATGACACTATTACATACATTACCCTATTATGCTATTACACATGTTACACTATGCCACTATTACACATGACACCCTATTACACATATTACCCTATTGCACTTTGACACTATTACACATATTTCCTATTACACTAATTACACTATTACTCTAATGCAAACATATTACACTATTACACTTATTACACTATTACACATGTTACACTATGACACTATTACACATATTACCCTATTACACTATTACACATGTTACACTGTGGCACTTATTACATACATTACCCTATTACAGTATACCGCTATAGACTGCATATATTACACTATTAGCCCTATTACACTATTGCATATATTACACTATTACGCATTTTTGCACATTATACAATTATAGTATGACACATGGTACACTTGGTGCGTCCACAGATGCACAGACAGACATTTCTGGGTGGCTTATATTCGCAGAATGTACGCAGCAAATTTAGCACTGAAACAGCCCTTCACGATCGGCTTAATAACTCCCGACCTGTTTCATCAATTGAAAAACTTGAAGTGGTTTATGATAGCAGATACATGTAGGTCCATTTCCTGAAAATAGAAGATATGGTGATAAAGGGATCTTTGAGTTAAAGAGTGAAACGTGCCAAAATGTTACACTTATGGTGCCTCATCACTACGTATATGTTGTAACTCAAGAACCGTAGCACATAGAGACATGTACTTGGTATCAAAATGTCCGCAATGCCCAACTTTATATTAACGTTCAATACATTTATGGGGCTTAAGATCTTTGTATTTCGAGTTATGAATGAAAAACCACATTTTTGGACGGACATCTTGGATTTTGGGGGCTGCCATCTTGGAATTTTGCAGGGCACGCAGAACTTTTAGAAATAGTGGGGTTTAAAGAGTGTGTGTACCAATTTTCATGCCTGTATCACCATTTGATTGACTTAAAAATCAATGTTACAAATGTCTTGCTCTCCTCCATCTGTGAATGTACCTATATACTGTATCTCGAGAACCGTAGGAGATACAGACATGTAGTTGGTACCAAATCGTTCGTAATGCTCAACTTTATATTAACGTTCAATACATTTATGGGGTGTAAAATCAATGCATTTCAAGTTATGAAGTTATTACAACATTTTATCAGATATAAATGCCAAAAAACTGTATTCAGCTACTCTTCTGAAACTGCTATCACACATTTTTGCATTCCTGGATGTCATACGAACGTAATGATACCACATATGTCTTGTCCCTTTTGATGGCGGTATTTTTCCTGCCGTCCCACGGACTAAAAGTCAAAGTCGTCAGATTAGTCATGACTCACGTTATCGCAGTGAAATTAGTTCTCCGCTTTTTAACCCATCTCTTGGAGCGGTGAGCTGCAGCGTGCGCCGCGCTCGGGAATCATTAGTTGATTTGACCCCCAATCCAACCCTTTGATGCTGAGTGCCAAGCAGGGAGGCGTTGGGTCCCATTTTTACAGTCTTTGGTATGACCCGGCCAGGAATCAAACCCCGACACGGACTGAGTCGAAAAAAAGAAAAGAAAAAAAAATAGTGGTATTTTATCATGTACATTAGTGAGGACCTATTATATGAAGATACAGTACATTGAAAAGTGGTGAAGTGGTCCTTGAAGTATCAGGCAAGTAAGCATCAATAACAAAAGTAGTTGTTGAAGTTGCAACAGACACGCAGCATGCATAAAGCTAAAGGTCTGACTCAGAGAGTTTTCTGTTTTCAACGATGAAATGCTGTTGGCTGACAATTGTAGTTAGTAGTCAGTAGCATCATTTTAATTATAAGCACTTTCACTTGAAATATCTTTGAAATTTGTGTTGTTTGTATGCCATCATGTTTGGTGGGGCAGTCAGGGCATTTAGAGGGGCATCCTCCCCCCCCCCCCCCCCCATGCACATGCCTAGATCCGCCCCTGGAGAGAGAGGCTCCAGGAAGTGATGAATGGACCGAGTGTGGGCGGGAATTGGGTGAATTATGGAAATAACAATGTGGTCAGACAGAGACAGACAGTTGGAATCCCGAGAAAGACAAGGTGGGTGGTGGTGGTGGAGAGAAAGGGAAACGGAGGATGACGACATATGGGGGGGAACAGAAGGGCAGGTGAAGACCCCCCCCCTCTCTGCCAGTCTGCTGGGTAATGTGGTCTGACAGTATGGCCATCTGAAGCACCCAGGATGCTGACAGGCTGCCCATCCACCCTGGCAGGAGGCTACACACAGACACACTTGTCAGGCCCCATAATGCTTAGCTGCGATATTCTCACTCTCACCCCCCCCCCCCCCCCCACCACCACCACCACCACACCCAACCCAACCGCCCGCCTCTCCTTAAGTCTGTCCTCGTCTCTATTTCTCTGCTCCTCCCTCTCTGTATCGAGCTCTCTCTCTCCAAGTGTTGCCAACTTGGCGCATTTGTCACTATATTTAAGCTCTTTTTCAGACCCTTCTATAGCGCCAAAATTAGTGAAAAACTCCTGGCGGAAAATCTAGTGCTTTTTTGCTGGCGAGTTGGCGAGTTTCTTCCTATGACAGTGGTTTTTAAGCAGTGGTTGCCAGTCTAAATGATGGACAGTTGGTAATTGGGTAACCAGATGTAACTCTTTGAGTTACCAAATGGCGTTACCAAATGAAAGCAAATGGACCCTTTCGGGTCCATTTGGTTTCATTTTTACACTCCCAAAAAGTTAAAATATTCATCATGTGAATTAGCCCCAAGTCTATAGACACAACTAGAGAATGTAGAAGATAAATGGTCATTTTTTTTCCCTTCCAGACAAGCATCTTTCTAGCGCATTCTAGCGCGTTTTGGAAGTGCTACTAGTGCATTTTGGATTTTGGCAGTTGGCAACACTGCTCTCTCTCTCCCTCTCTCTCTCTCTCCCTCTCGCTCGCACGCACGCACGCACGCACGCACGCACACACGCACACACGCACACACGCACCACACACACACACAACACACACACACACACACACGCACACACACACGCACACACACACACACACACTACACACTATCCCTGCTCTGGGTGCCTGTCTGCGGAGGGGATGAAGGGATCACAAGTTGTGTGTCCGCGCAGGGGGTGAAAGGCACACTGCGAAAGTGAGAAAATAAATAAATAAATAACAAAAATAGGGGGATGAAAAGAAGCGTGACGATAAGGGGAACAACAAGGGAGGGGACGCAGCCGCGTCTCCCCGGCTAAAGCACTCTGATTGCATTAGACTTGAGAGGCGTTCAGGGGGACAAAGTGGCTGAGTCAGTGGGAGAGAAGAGAAAAGGAGGAGGAGGAGGAGGAGACTCGGAGGAAGATAAGAAAGAAGAACTCCGCGTGTTATTAAGTCTCGGGGTCTTGTGTGGAGCCTCGTGTCGGATTGGGAGTCTGTTTTTTCGGGTGCCAAACGCCCAGAAGAAGAAAGCACTGGCTCCGAGCCATTGTTTGTTTGTTTGTTTGGGAGAACTACAGGATATGTATGGCACGGAACAAGCATCCGGAGAGCTATAGTGTTGTTGCTTTCCTCCGTCGATCACATTAACCCTTTGGGTACCGAACGCGTTTTGGTGTTCAACGCATTATGTTACACTTAAGCTATTGAAAATTATCAGACCTACAAGCTCACAGCGCGCCACCGAGTGGCGCGCTGCGAGCTTGTAGCTCTGATATTTTTTTTGAAAATGTGATGCAAATCTTTGAATATATATTCTTTCAGAAGCAAATATTTTGAACTAAAATCGTTGCTTTTGGGAGATCCCTACAACAACGTGTTTTCAGATGGGAGGGGTCCGCAGCCAAATATAGATAATTCTGGTGGTCCTTGGCATGAAATATGTTAAACATCACTGACACAGGAACATAGATTTTTTTTTTTTTTTTTCAGAAAAACTAGAATCTAGCCTTAGAAACTAGAATCTCACGTCAGCAACTAGAATCTCACATCAGAAACTAGAATCTCACGTCAGAACCTAGAATCTGGTGTCAAAAACTAGAATCTGGTGTCAGAAACTAGGATCTGGCGCCAGGGACTAGAATCTCACGTCAGACACTACATTCTTGCGTCAGAAACTAGAATATATTGCCGTAAACTTGAGTATATTGTCAAAAAACTAAAAATCAGGTAAAATGGGTTAAATCCATCCATGGCTGTGGCGTTCACCATTCGGTGGGGGTTAGCAGCCTGCTGTTGTTGACGTCTATGGGCTCATTAGTTTGAGGAGTGTTCACGGTTGCAGCCGCTAGGGACAAACTGAACAGCCCTAGATGCGCCAAGAAGCAATCTAGGCCTAGAGTTAAAAATAAGTTTGGTTGGTTAGTTGGTTAACAACCACACAGAACAGATTCCCTGTAGCATATAGACTACTGTACAAGCAATGTTGTGAGACTATTCTGTATCAAAGAGATTTCCATAGACTTGGGCAGTGGTTCTGGGAATTGCGCACACACGCACACACACACACACGCACACGCACACGCACACACACACAGTATTGTATAGTGTATATTAACACGGTGTAGTGAATTATGATGATTTCATCAAGATACTTTTTCAGACATCCATTTTAAAAATCCATTTCGCGGAAAACACAGAATGGGGTTTCTTTTTCCATACAACGACTCTGAGATATAGCAACGGCATAGTACAATCTTGAAAATAAGTGGAATTCCCCTGACTGACTGGAGAACACACGTTGTAGATGTGTAAGAGTCCAGAGATAGCCCCTGGACCCCAATTGGGAGCCGCTGGATTAGAGGGGGGGGGGGGGGGGGGATAAGAGGGCCTAGCATAGACCCCTGTGGGACACCAGTCAACAGTAAGGTGGCGATAGGGTTAGAGTGGAACAGAAGTGTGTTTGAAAATGCTACTGACAATTCTATGTGACACTGTTTGTTCTCCCCAACAGTAGTGCTTCACTAGTATTTAGAGTTTGACACAGTACTGTGTGCTCAGACATTTAAGCTTTTGTTCTGTACAATTCCACTTTCTGCGTCCTTCAGGATACAGTAGATATCACGGCTGTACTGTAATGTTCTAAAGCTTTTAACACAAAGTCTGCCAAGATTGTGGGACCTCATTTTTCTCTTT
Organism: Benthosema pterotum; assembly: GCA_039105355.1. Lineage (NCBI taxonomy): Eukaryota > Metazoa > Chordata > Actinopteri > Myctophiformes > Myctophidae > Benthosema > Benthosema pterotum. The sequence continues at coordinate 42,336,972 of CM076983.1, read as the reverse complement.
ATGACCTGCTTTTGCAAAGTGCAATTATTCCCTGTTCTTACATGGTATGAACCAAACCAAATCCTCTGTAGAGTGAAGATCCTGCTAGTCCAGGATCTCTTCTTCTTCTACTGTGGTATGTTGCACATTTGACTGGCACTGCAGGCAGTCAGTGTTTTTTGGCAGGCATTTCTTTTAGATTTAGTCAGTGTTAGTCTTTTGGTCGAAATGCTTAATTCATTTTAGTCACATTTTAGTCATTTGGACAATATGTAACTAATTTATTAATACCTATAATATACACTATACATTTTTACTAACTATTTACAGTATATTTAAGGTTAGTGTTCTAAGGCAAGACCTGGTGAAGTGTTTTCCCACTAGTGTCTTTTAAGGCTTTATTTTCATTCTTAATCTTTTATACAAAATAGTAATTTTACCCTAAAGCAGGGGTTTTCAACAGGTGGTCCGGGGACCACCAGTGGTCCCTGAGAGGGTTCCAGGTGGTCCCAGGCTAAATGATGGAAAGTTGGGTTAACCAGATGTAACTCTTGAGAATGTAAAAATGAAACCAAATGGACCCTTGCGGGTCCATTTGGTTTCATTTTCACACTCTCAAGAGTTAAAATATTTATCATCTGAATTAGCACCACTTGATTAAGAAGTTTACACTGTTTTGTTGGCAAAATACAGCCTGGAATTGTGGAAAAAAACAAAAGAATTCTTTAGTTTTAGGTCTCTGGGGCTAAAATGTCATCCAATGGTGGTCCGTGGCTCAAATGCTGAATAAATGGTGGTCCCTGCATGGAGCCAAAAGGGTTGAAAACCCCTGCCCTAAAGTAATGGGGAATCATTTCTTTCTAACCTCGTGTCACCAAGCTTTCCGTCTGAGAAGAAATCCTGATCTGGTTTGGTTTACGTCATGTTGGCGTCAGATTTGTAGTCATCAGGCAGGAAACCTGAGGTGGAATAAGAAAGTACTGTATACCCATTCATAACACAGATTCTGCCTTGAGGTGTCCTGTCACCACAATTATTATATTATATTTTACCATCCAGTCCAGATCGCTTCATACACCCGAAAGGGAATGCTGTCCAGGATAAAGTAAATGGGAGTTAATGTGTTAAAGCGAGCTATGGATTGGATATCAAAGTGGGTCACGGGGCCCGCGGGTTTATGCCGGGACTCCACATTGAAAAGAGCAGCACTATATGCTTCAATGAGCCTTGCTCGCAGGGGCGGATCTACAGTAGGCATGGGCATGGGGGGGCAATGCCCCCCTAAATACCCAGTCTGCCATACAAAACAACCCAAGATATTTCAAATTAAAGTGCTTATGTTTAAAATGATTTGAAACACGACTACTGCTACTAATGTTGGCGCCACTAAACCAACAGCATTTCATCATTGAAAACAGAAAACTCTTGGAGTCAGACCTTTAGCTTTATGCATGCTGCGTGTCTGTTACAACTTCAACAACAAGTGATATTATTATTGATGCTTTACTTGACTAATAAAAGTGATGTAACTGAAAATGGTATGGACGCGGTTTCATCGATGAAGCCGCCCCCATACCATTTTCTCTTGCCCCTCCAACATGTTCTCTTGCCCCCCCAAATGGGACATGTTACATCCGCCCCTGCTTGCTCGCCTCGCATGGAATCTGATGGATCCGTGAAGTGGCTCAGGACAATATCAGGAACAAGAGAGCTGTGCATGACGCAAGCCTGAGGTTCCAGCAGCGTGGTCCGTGTATTTTACGGCCAACTGAATTCTCATTTCGTTTTGGACAAACAGCATTCAGTTTAGGTTCTGTGTTCTGAATACTGTTTCTCAAAAAAGGGAAATTGTTAATTACAAATAGGAAAAAGGTTTCTTTTTCTTAATACTGTTTAGAAATGTTTCCTTAAACTGTTTCCTTAACTTAGAAACAGGTTTTTAAAACGCGTATATGACCTAATTACTTATTTTCTTCGTGCGGTCCGACACAGAATGAAGAATTTTAGTACCGCAGCGCCGCTGTACTTATTACTGTTTTTTTCTCTCGCTCAGAGCGCAGAGGCGTGGCGCGGAGCTCTTGATTGACAGCTCAGTTACTGCTGCAGTTACTACAAGGAGACACATGCAGCACTGTTGGCAATTGTACTAGCACCTGATATTATGAATTAGAGTAGACAATATTATGATATTGTACTATATGATATTGATTTAGCACTTTGGTCAACGATGGTTAAACACACTTTTATTTTTGACTAAAAAGGAATTGGTTCAGAACCATAAAAGTTGACTGCGGGTTCTATGAAAGTGCCATGGTTTCAAGGAACTAGAATGGAACCAGTTCTAGAATCCAAGTCCTTTGTGGGAAAAGGAGGCCAAAGAGATGTAGGACAAGAGCTCAATGTCATCAGAACAATTTAAACAGGACTGAGCTACAGGACATGATGGCAAAGGATTTAGGAGAATGAGAGAGAGAGAGAAACCAATGAAGATGTAGATGATGTAATTAGCTTGGGCAATGGGCAGTCCACATGCAGTCACACACACACACACACACACACACACACACACACACACACACACACACACACACACACACACGCAAGACACGTACACGCCAAACATGCAAGCGCAAAGACTGTACACACAGACTGGTTGAAAGGCTTCGGAATGCACCGAGGTGACTGCCACCCTATCTGTCACAAACTCACTCACGCACTCGTGCACAACGCTAACTTACATGAGGTGAAAACACACTCAGCATCCCTGAATAACAGGCATTGTGCACATGCACAAACGCACATGCACATGAACACACATTCAAGGGCTGAAGACGCAGTTGCAGTAACCTTCCTCCACAAACACATAGGGCTCCATTTTCGTTACATGCTAAACCCCTTATCTCAAATCCCTTATTTCGTTTTTACTATTTTGGGGAAAAAAAAAATGTTTTGGAATATTTCAAAATGTCAATCTATTAACATGTTGTAAGCATGTAGACTGGCCATTTGAACTACTGAAAAATGCTTTTTTTAATAGTTTAAAAAAGCAAAGAAGTTAAGGGATAAGGGGTTTAGCGGTAACGAAAATGGAGCAGTATGCTAAAAGAGAGAGACATCCTAACCAGATAGGCGGAACACACACGCACCGACCCCCCCACACCACACACACACACACACACACACACACACCACACACACACACACACACACACACACACACACACACACACACACACACACACACACACACACACACACACACACACACACGGGTGAAAACATTATCTACAACCCAGCCTTTGGCCTGGAAACATGCGTGATTGATGTGACGCCATGCAGTTCCAGCGCTGCAAAAACAAACATCCGAGGTATCCCCTTTTTAAAATAGTTCAACTTTATTTCATAAACAATGAGCTCTAAATTCACTTTGGGTGGTCACGTACACAGTAAGGGTATAAAACGGGTTCATTTGAATACGATAAATCTGAAAAGTATTGGGCATTCACGTCTGGTCCTTGAGCAATTCTTAACTGTAAACTAATGAGAAAAAGCGGAAAGATGGAGAGAGACCTGCAGTATACGGTCACAATAACAGGCCTAGATTCAACGAAAGAAAAAGAAAAGAGACTGACAAACTGGGTTGTGTGCAGGTTTAAAACACGCGCGCACAAACACACTCACGCACGCATGCACGCACAAACACACAAACGCACACACACACAGAGTATAATAATGGGCCTAATAATAAAAAAAGAATAAGGACAGAACAGAGGAAAGCTTGCAATACCTCATGTCTTTCAATTGTGAATACATTATGTTTTAATACCAAAGTTAATAATGATACATTTTGGTCCGCTGCAAAAATCAGAATAGTTCACATTGTTTCCGCCATTTGAAAGCAAGAGCCGTGATACGTACTGTGCGTTGGAAGACCATCACCCGTTTTGGCTATAAGACTAACGTAGATAAAGTATCTTTAACATAGCTGGGATATTGCAAATAGGTGTGCAAGATCATACAGTAGATAATATTTTTGTGCAAATAATTTGTGCTCTCTTCTACCATAAAAAAGCTTCGACAGGTTTTCAGTTTCTTTTTTCTCTTTTTTTTACGTACTATAATTTCGTCATCATTAGAAAAAGTTGTTTTTTTTCCCACTATAGAACGACACCGGGACAAAAACACGAGTAGTTCAAAGTTCATCTTGATGTATAGAATGCTGCTTCCATAGAACATGGTTGTTTAAAAATGCCTGTTCGTTTTTAAGAAGAATACACCAAAATGCACACGTCACAAAAGCCATTCACATACATGTTTATGTAAAAGAAAACACACGGGCCGTACATGGGTTTCGTTCGTGCCGTCCACGTTAAAAATACAGAAAACATTCACTGACCCCTGTGTGTGTGTGTTCTCTCTCTCAGAGCAGCCCCGCCCCCCAACCCCCCCCGCCAGTTTTTCTGTACAATGTGACCTGGTCATCCACCCATCATCCATTCAAACCCGATTCGCCCGTTATCAGTCGATAAGATCGCAGTTATTTAGTTTCCGACAGCAGGACAATTTCTTCTCAGTATCGTCATGCTCTGCCGACACACACTTGCAGTCTGTAGATATCGTGGATTCTTTCAGTTGATAATACAACTGCTTGCGGTTAGGTTTAGAGGCTTAGGTTTGTGGTAAAAGACTTCAATGTTTAGTATCTTACAACATTATGTATGAGTACAATACAGAGAATGTTTGCATTCGCATCTTTGTTGAAGGAGTCTATAGGTCTGAGATAAATAATCTTAATTATCTTTCATAGTGATAATGCATACGATGACAACAGCGATCTTATCCACTGATAACGAAACCCTAGCCCCTCCAACCGTAACCTAAGCCTAAATCCCGGGTAACCCTAAGGCTAATTTAGGATTAGGGTTACGGTTGGAGGGGGGCTAGGGTTTTGCGTCTCAAAATCGACCGTTATCAGTGGTTAAGATCGCTGTTGTCATCGTATGCATTATCAACTGAAAGAATCCATGATATCTACAGACTGCAAGATGGGTCGGCAGAGCATGGCGATACTGAGACTGAGAGATTGTCCTGGTGACGGAAACTAATAAGTGCTATCTTATCGACTGATAACGATCGAATCCGCTGCCATCCATTCATCCATCCATCCACCCATCTATTCATCCATCCATTTTTTTGTCCCTGTTTTCCGGTTCACCGGTGAAGCTACGTTTGGTGAGACCTTCGATGGGAGGAATGGCTGAGAAACTGGTCCTGTCCGTTGCGCGTCGATCGTGGCTGCGGCGGGCCGAGCCGAGCCGTGCTGAGCCGTGCCGAGCTGGGGGCTGGACATGTGCTTTGTTACCATGCTTTTTCTGTGCCTGAGACGAACGCTGTGCAAATGCTACAGGTGCTGGCCACACCCATTAGGGCTAATCCATACTTCAGTGGAAAAAAGCGAAGTGGCACGCACTCGCCGCTAGTCACATGCGATGCAGGGCCGGATCTAGAGGGGGGGGCCAGGGTGGGCAGAGCCTACTCAAATGTGCATCCTGTATGCCCACCCAATGAAAGGTAATATCAGTGCTTTTCATCAGTGGTCCGGGGACCACCAGTGGTCCTTGAGAGAGTTGTGAAAAGTTGGTTAACCAGATGTAACTCTTTGAGAGTGTAAAAATGAAACCAAATGGACCCTTGCGGGTCCATTTGGTTTCATTTTTACACTCTCAAAGAGAAAATATTCATCAACAGAATTAGCCCAAGTCTACACAACTAGAGAATGTAGAAGATTAATGGTCATTTTGATCTGTATGTTTGACTGTTTTGTTTCCCAAATCTAGCCTGGTATAGGGTTAGGGTTAAAGCTAAATAAATCTTTAGTTCTGGTGTCTGTGGGGCTAAAATCTCATCGAATGGTGGTCTGTGGCTTAAATGCCGAATAAATAGTGGGCCCTGGTATCAAAAAGATTGAAAACCACTGCTACATATGAAAAACTTTGGAGTTGCCCACCCTGCCATTCTTCGTGCCCACCCTAGTAGGACCTGATGCGATGCATTTTCACTTTCTTAAAAAAATAAATAAAAAAATGCGTCACTATGGTTGAGTGTGCACACTGTGCCATAATGCCTTTAGTTTTCACTGAAGCATAAATTAGGCTTTAGGTGAGGGGCGTACCGGCATCACTACTGTACAAATGTTACTGTATATGCACTGCTGCGAATCCAGAATGTTCCGCATGTTGGTCAGTGTGTGTGTGTGTGTGTGTGTGTGTGTGTGTGTGTGTGTGTGCGTGTGTGTGTGTGCGTGTGTGTGCGTGTGTGTGTGTGCGTGTGCGTGTGTGTGTGATACAAACATTGGCCAGGCAGTGATTGACTTGTTTCTGTTGGTCATATACGACCCAGTCGGACTGTAAACAGCGGTAGTTTTAGTGTTTAGTCTTTATGTACAGTACATTTCGGGGGACAGTGACAAAAAAAAATGGTAATACCGGAGGGGTGAGACGTTCATGTTTTGAAACACACGTCCATGAAATATGGGGAGCAGGGGGAGGAGGTGTCACAGAACACGCTGTGAGGATCAAAGGGTTCCGAGACAAAGCTTCGGTTTGGTTTGGCTTCACAGCAAAATAGTATGTTCTTGTTCTCCAAAACGTTCCGTTACAAGCGACGACAGTCTGTGTGGTACAGTGTGTCCAGAGGTTTAAATGTCTCTCTCTGGTTTTGGCTGACAGTTCAGCTGTTATGAGGTAACCAAGGAGAAGGAGTAGATCATACTGAAAGAGAAGAATCAGAAGAAGAAGGAGAAGAACACAGTCAACAGAAGGAAAAATAGATAGATAGTGACACAGACAACCACAGTCTGAACCTACGTAACATTTCATTTTTTTAATGTCAAAGCAGAGACAGAGGGAGGACTGGGTGGCATTAGCAGTGGCGTTTCTAAGCAATTTGGAGCCCTATGGCAAGATTTGAAAACCTCCTGTAAAATGGCGCTCTCCCTCATGGTTGCCCCCTCCCCGCATGGCGCCCTAGGAAACTGCCTAGTCCGCCTAATGGCAAAAATGCCCCTGGGCATGAGCATAGTGTTCAAGTATATGATTGGTCGATGGTTATTTTGTCCGTATTTATGTCTGGCTTCTTATTGGCTTCCTGGAATCATCTTCAATGAACTATTAAAATCATTATCTAATGGCATTAAACTCACTTTGCCACTCACTTTAACACTAACATATGCATACCCTCTCTTTGCAATGCTCCTTTTAAAGTCTCATATTTTTTACTTTTCGTTGAAAGACATGGATAACAATTTGTCCACTAAACTAAGTTGTTTACTGTAGTGGATGGATGCCACACTAAACCAGGGTCCACTGAGACCTGTTAAACGAAAGTAGATAAAATTGGCTGCTTCTATAAAATCTTTTCTTCAATGTTTTTCTCATTAAAATTATAGCTAAACGAAGGCCCGCACGTCTTACCCAGGGACTGACGGACATTTGAGTGGCTTTTCCTCGACTTTCCCCAGGACTTTTCATATCATCGTGGGGGTTTTACCATAACAATAAATATGGTTAAATAAATAAATAAATAAATAAGAAACAATTCCTGGCATGTATTGTGTTTTTTCAGAAAAAGTCATTAACAGTCAGTATACGGCTACTGCAGATGTTCATTGTCCCTACATTGTGGGAAAGCAGTGATTGAAAGCAAAATAATTATCGTAAAGCCGCCATGTAATGCAATGGATGCGTGTGGAAAAAGCCATGCAAAACATCGCAGTAGCTTCCTGGAAGAAAACCCATTATATGAAAATACCACAATTCAGAAGAGATAGATAGATAGACAGATAGACAGATAGATCCTGGACGAGCCCCCAATCTTGTTACGTACCCCCCTCTAGGGCAGGGGGTACCCAACAAGAAATACGGAGGTGACAGCTTAAATATAGAGCCTTCAATTCATTGTAGTCCAAGTTTAGGTTCTCAGAGGAAGATAGATGATAGATAGATAATCCTGTAAAAAAGAAAGAGAGGTAGAAGAGAGAGTGTGTATTAACAAAGTGATGATCCTCCCTCGGGGACTAATCTATCTTCCATCCATCCAGCGTCCTCAGGGCCAGATGCATCATTAGCGCATCTTTCAGTAACCCTTTAAATAACAGCACATTCATTTCACGCTACATAATAAGACATTAGCTAAGTACATGCTAAATTATGAGCGTATTACGGGAAGTGCAAGAAGAACGAAGCGAAGGCGGGAAGAGGAGCCGATGTCTTAACATTATTACTGCAATGTTGGATCGCCATACATAATGCAGTCAAGGTCAGTTGAAGAATAAAGCTGTGCGGCATAAAAAACGTACAGCATGGCTGCCATAAAGTGATGCTACAGTGAGTCTAACGCTTCTCTAGTTATGTGGATTACAGATTACAGACATACAGCACAGAGGCGTGGTGCTTGATTGGTCTGTACTCTGTACTGTAGTTGTTGGGCATAGAAATTTTACTGTCCGTCATAGTTATGTATCCCTTTACCTGAATCTCAAAAAGGGACGGTAAGGTTTTCAAGGAGCTAAGTGAGACATCTTATACGTTAGCTTCTACTTGTCACATTTACTGAAAGTTGTTTTCTAAAATAATACATCCTGCCAGTAAAAACAAATAGTCTCTCTGAAGTCCCTTCCAAGTTACTGGTTTACATGTCATAACGTCTGCTAACTGGGGTGGAGCTGTCACTTCTTCTCAGACCCTTTAAATTTCACCCCTGCTAACTGGGGTGGAGCTGTCACTTCTTCTCAGACCCTTTAAATTGCACCCCGCCTGCCATAAATGTTCGGCGCTGATCCCTCTTGTTGCATGACAGATGCTGCTCGTTTCCCGATCCATTAGCTTTAAGCGTCTGTGTGTAATGAGCCGAGGCAAACCTTGCCATTGTAATTGGGAGGGCGAGGCTGCAAGGACCCAGGTCTTTGATTTACCCATCAACTGAAAGGTTTTAATACTTAATTGGGCTAAACGCCAGTGGGATATGATGTACTGTATATACTGTATGCCTGAGAGTGTGTGCATGTGTGTGTGTGTGTGTGTGTGCGTGTGCGTGTGCGTGTGCGTGTGCGTGTGTGTGTGTGTGTGTGTGTGTGTGTGTGTGTGTGTGTGTGTGTGTACTTTGTGGGGGCATGGGGCAGGTTTTTCATGCCAGGGAAGAACATGACACAACAAAAGGTAAGAATAACGAGAGCCATATAATAACGGTAGGTCCATCCATCAGAGTTCACAGGGATGCTTACTTAGAAAAGGTGGCGCTATCTCTAATTTGAAGTGTTAATTGGTCTGAGCCAGTGGTGTGTGGTACGTGTCACAGTGAGGAAATGGGAGGCAGAACATTGTCACAGTAATTAGCCTCACTTTGGGTCAATCACTTCAGCTTCACCTAATACCTAATTTCTTTCAGTCTGTGTGATAGGTATGTAGAATAAAAAACGGAGAGATCGAGACCGACAAAAAAAGGGAATTCACGTCAAACTCCAATTACAATGACACATGAGGTTTAGGGAAAAAAGGGGGGGGGGTGTTCAGGGAAACTCCAATTCTCAGCATGGGCTTCATGATCCTCACCGTGTAGCTGTGAAAGGAGATAAACCTGAGGGTTGTGCGTCCCACTGCGCAAGGCTACAACCTTGTTGTATTCGGCTATTTTCAGTGAGTAACAGTGATAGACATACAAGCGAGAGAGAGAGAAAGACAGACAGAGAGAGAGAAAGACAGACAGAGAGAGAGAGCAAGATCACTAGTATTATTGCTTTGCCTATTAAACTTAAATTTGTATGGTGATATAATCACACTATTCATCTGTGGGCACTGGGCACGCATGAGCAGTATTATTTATACACTAACATTACATACATTAACATAACATTACTACACCATAGGCTAATATGCAACTTAATGGGCTGTGATATAGAAATCGCGAGGCAAATTGTCAGCATACGCAATTGCAGAAGATAATAGTGCGCCATGCAGGCGACCACGACAAGTGAAAATATTTGAAACCATATTTAAATTGATCTTTCTGCCCAGGTCTATTCAGGAGGTTCTTTGGGGGCGTTCTTCGCCTCGGTTTCTCTGCCAGGGGCAGATGGACTAAATGAAGAGTTATAGAGCAATTCCACCAGATCATCTGCGCAAGATGAGCTCGGCTGAGCAGCCAAAGGGTTTTCTAAATTGCCCATCACCCAGGTGTGAAGGAGACACAGAAAATCACTGGCATGGAGCATTGTGTGTTTTTTCTCTTTCGCACACGTATGTGACAGTACAGCATAGATAGCGTGTGTATACAGTATATGCAGCCATGTGTGTGCAAGCCATATTATACACTCTACTATTCTAGGCGTGCAACGGTGTTTCACACAATATCTTGGGGTTAGAGTTGAGGTGCTCGGACGGTGCTGGGGAAGCATTTGGTTTGGGGAAACATTGCCAAGTGGTAGACATACGTAACAACACATTAGGAAAACCCAGGGGTCAAGCTTTTAGACAATTCATTTCCAACTCAACAATTCAATTAACTAAACATTAATTAATTTCAGAATGTTATTAATTTGATATATGATATGTTAAGTTATGAATTATAACACAAATTATGTGTTATAATCTACCGTAATTTCCGGACTATAAGACGCTTTTTTCACATGCTTTTGACGCTGCTGTTTACACAACGGTGCGGCCAATCTATGGATTTTCTGGGTTCCAGGTGGGCTCCGCAGACTAAAGTTGGTAAACCATATGTAGCTCTTTGAGAGCGTAAAAATGAAACCAAATGGACCCTAGCGGGTCCATTTGGTTTCATGTTTACACTCTCAGTAGTTATGATATTCACCATCTGAATTAGCACCACTTAATTAATAAGTCATAATGCTTTGCCTCTTTTGTTTGCGAAAATCCACCGTGGAATTGTGAACAAAAATGAGCGGTGCGCTGGTCATAGACAAGCGCATAGCAAGTTCATTCAGGAAACCTCAGTGCAGTCGCTGCCGGCCCTTTAAAGGGCCGCCTCAGCATCACATTCACATGATTGACTTCATCCAATCACAGGCTCTCACAGGCTATTTAAACTGTAAGTTTGTATTGCTCTTCCTGCTTGCTTGCTTGCTGCTGCTGCTGCTCACTCTGATACTGCTGTTCTGCTTATGCTTAATCATTTTGCTGCTAACCCTCCTCCACCCCAGCTACCACCTGTAGATTTGGATCTGCCCTTTGGGTACGGGGGATTCGGAGTCCTTAAGGTCAGGACTGTTGCGCTTGATCTGAGTACCCAAAAAGCAGATCCAATTCATCCGCCAAACCATGATAAATATATTGCTTATTTTATATTCAATAAATGAATATTAAACCCTTCTTGAGTTGTCCTGACTGAACCAAAATAAATCTTTAGTTTTGGGGTCTGTGGGGTGAAGTTAAATTGTGAAAAAGTTGAAAACCACTGCTCTAACATGAAGCCCATGACTATAAGCCTGGTGCGGCTTATAGTCAGGTGTGGCTTATACAAGGAAAAATCAGTATTTTTCCCCAAATTTAGCTGGTGCGGCTTATATTCAGGTGCGGCTTATAATCCGGAATTTACGCTAAGTCATGATAGCTTTTTTTTTCTCTATGAGTCAGAGAAGGACACTGTGCAAGATGTACATGTACTGTACGTCTCTTTATCATATGCTTAGCATTTCCAGGTTCGTCTGAATTGCTGAGAAACTACAATTGAATTGATGCATGTGAAAATGAACTATCCACCGCCCAGTACTACAGACACGTGTAACTCACTGCTGCTGCTGCTGGTGCATGAAACAACACATCCACTCCCAAATACACGTAGCTGCATGGTGCCGCATAGGAATGACATGGGATGGAAAGGCAAGATGATCAAGATGGCCACTGAGTTTAACAAAAAAAAATAAAGAAACATCTTAACTGCAACACCAAACAAAGCCAATGACGCTAACTCATTGTTTGCTTCTTTAAATGGTAAATGGTGGTAAATGGTAAATATGAAGTTGTTAACATCCATTAGAACAAGATAGTAATCACGTTTATATTGTATGAACATAGTGACAAATTGAGTACAGTGTTACCCCTTATAGTCTAATTATCCATTTAACAAAAAGTAATTGTCTAGCTGTGGTTTGCCCAAATTCTCCTTGGGGATAAGAGCTCTGGTTATAGCTCTGAAGATTATGGGCTCCATTTTCGTCACCGCTAAACCCCTTATCCCTTAACTTCTTTGCCTTTTTAAACTATTAAAAAAGAACATTTTCAATAGTTTAAATGGCCAGTGTACAAGCTCACAATGTGTCAATAGATTGGCACGTTGAACTATTCCAAAAAGTTTTTCAAAATAGTAAAAAAAAAAAATGATAAGGGGTTTAGGGTAAGGGGTTTGGATGGTAACAAAAATGGAACCCTATATCTATATCCTAATAATGCCACCAAAATCATGTTCTGTAGGTCAATGTAGGCCTATAGAACATTAGTGGACATCCCAGTGGCTAAACGGTGAGTACTGTACTTTGCATGATACTCTTTGACTTGTTGGCTCTATTAAAGCCAATTTTAATAGATGGGAAAGCTTTTATAATATGCAGGTGCCTTTGGCTACAAGTTGACAATCAGCACCAGAAGGGCAACACAACCAGAAGGCTGGAATCTGCATACACAACTAAATTGGTGAACCAAGTCAAACCAAACAATATTATGTAATTTTGTAATTGGTGTGCCACACACAACGCAGAAGCATTATGTGTGGCGTGATGGTAGTCCTATTTGAGCTTGTCTCCTCGCCACTCACAAGGTGCAAGTGGTTTGTGCCCTAATTGGCAGTGCAACAGCAGCCTTACTTGTTTTAAAATCTGCCTCCGTCACTCAACTATTAACACATTTGAAATGTACGCTGTTTTAATAAAAAAGTTAAGACTTAAAAAAAAAAAAACAAGCAGATCAAATGTTTTTGAATGGACATTTTGACAGTGGGCATTCAGAACAGGATAATGACACCATACTTCATGATTTTGTCTTTCTACCTGTGTGGTACTGCTGTGATAAACATTGCTACGATAATTTAGAATATGAATCGCACAGATACTTATGTTGATGATATTATGTTATATCACAGCATTATCACACACATACAAACACAACTCCATGTTAAAGTTCCAATCCTTTTGGGTTGTGGGATCATTAAAAATAAAAAAATACTGTATATAAAAGAAATTGAACTCAGGATAAAAAGTATATTCAATAAAGAAACATCATCTAAACTATCAGTGCCAGATGATCAGTATCAGCCATTTCGGAATGCTACATTTTAATTCTAACCCACAAAGTAAGTATTGAAAAAGCTAACAATAATTTTAACTCTTTAACTCTTACTGAAAAAGAGATATTTTGAGTACAGTTCAATGCCAATGGCCAACTAGTCGCAACAGTCCCTTTTGGCACAACATCATTTGCAGTGTAACAGGCCAAAGACTGCTGGGGCCATGTGGGTGACCATTATGGCTCACGGCAGATTTCCGTGAAGAACAATGCTATACTCTCTCGATGTCATAGCTCAAAAGGGCAAAAATATAAGGATTGTACCTTTAAGGTGTTTCCACTGATAAGACCTATTAGAGGGATATGTCCAGGTTCCACACACTGTAGCATTCATACAACACATGGGACAAGAATCCATAATGATTAATAACATGGTTATCACACTTCGCTCTGTTCTCGCATCTCACTCTGCATTTTTTGCCACTTGGACCAGTGACTTTGTCATCGACATGCCGACAACACACGGCAACATTTGGGTTTTACACTGACAGCAAAATAATTCACCAATTTAATGAGGACCGTGTGGATTCCAGGTTTTCAATTTTGACAACCTATACATCAAACCCATAGCCTAGACATAGCCATTATACTAAACCTACAGCAAACCGATCCTTAACTAAGTACAACTAGGTAAGTAGTCGCTCCTGCAGTTGTCAGTATCAGCTGAGCAATGATGGGTCTTTTCAGTTGGAGAAGCACACCTACTGTATAAGACATACCTGGGCATTATGCGGCCCGGGGGCCAAATGCGGCCCTTTGGTTGACTCTGACCGGCCCATGAAAGGGTACCGTGGTTTTCAACCAGTGGTCTGAGGACCACTAGTGGTCCTTGAGAGAGTCCCAGTTAAATGTGGAAAGTTGGTTAACCAGATATAACTCTTTGAGAGCGTAAACGTGAAACCAAATGGACCCTTGCGGGTCCTTTGGTTTCACGTTTACGCTCTCAAGAGTCTACACAACTACAGAATGTAGAATAATAATGGCCATTTTGATCTCAATTTGACTGTGGAAAAACAAAAGAAATCTTTAGTTTGAGGTCTGTGGGGCTAAAATGGCATCAAATGGTGGTCCGTGGCTCAAATACTGAGTAAACAGAGGACCCTGGTGTCAAAATGGTTGGTCTTACTCTTACTTTTATCTTGAAATAAAATTCATATTACGCAGACTTTAGTACAGCCTTTAATCTTGTCCCTCCACAATATTTTATCTATCTCATTTGGCGCCTCGGGAAAAATAATTGCCCACCCCTGGTATAAGATGACCAGTTCCCAGTACTAAATGGACAGGGTTTATAATAGTGCGACATGTGTGTATTTTTACATATGTTTAGTATCAGTGAAGAGATCAAAGTTAGTTACCCTATCTGTGCTTCCCATACACTGAGTGGATCTTTCAATACGATAGGAAACACTCTGAGGCACCTGGACTAACCTGAACTTAGAACTCTGGCTACTGTGTGAACTTAAGATAACTGCAAATATAGTCCAAATGCTTCTATTGCCAATTTGTCCTCCTTCACTTGACATCAACCATGTATGCAGAAGTCTAACCTCAGCATCAGCATGTAGATGACAAAAGACACCTTCGCTAGCAGCAAAACATAGGGCATAGAGATGAGAGAACATTCTCTAGCTTTAGAGAAGTTACGAAAATATAAAGTTGCAAGGCACACTGTTCAACAATACACAAGTTAAATGAATCATTGAAAGTTTTACCAGTGATAGTATCTATCGTGTTAACATAGCTTTCTTTGATTACAGATACCCGCCGACGAATTCAGAAGGAGCCACTATGTAGGTCATGGTAGATTAGTTAAACATAATTGAGTACGGTCTACATAATCATGATGAAGAATTTCATGAAGAAACGATGGAGGTTTAATAGCTCCGCTAAAACTATGCACACATTTTAATTTATTGAAATGGAATCCCAGTACAGCAGTGCCGTTTCCTACAGAGTAATAATAATCAATGCATGTCTTAAGACAATCAAAGGGTTTTCATGTTAGGGTTTAATGCAGTTCATTTTGGAGACACTTTGTATCTTCCATCTTCATTGAGCAGTTTTCAACATCTCATGCATGCTTTGCCATTTACCCTTTTGCACATACATAAGCTCCAGTTGTCACACTGTAACGCAAAGCGTGACTGATACTAGCCTACAGTTTTGGAAAGACACATGTGATTTTGAAAACCACTCACATTTCGTACTGCATTGACACAAGGTTTTTAACGCTGGAACCAATTTCTCCAAAAAGAGAGCATTGACGTGGAAGCTTCCCCGATGATCCTATCCTAAGACATATATGTAATTATCCTAATCACATATATATCCTAAAGGTAGCTACTGTATATCTGTTTCCAATACAGCAGGGGTTTTCAACAGGTGGTCCGGGGACCACCAATGGTCCTTGAGAGGGTTCCAGGTGGTCCCCAGCTAAGTTGTTTTAACCAGATGTAACTCTTGAGAATGTAAAAAATGAAACCCTGGCGGGTCCATTTGGTTTCATTTTTACACTCTCAAGAGTTAAAATATTCATCATGTGAATTAGTCCTAAATCTACACAACTAGAAGATTACCGGTCATTGACAGAAGCAAAGGAAAGCTTTAGTTTGAGGGGGGGCTAAAATGTCCTCAAATGGCGATCCGTGGCTCAAATGCTGAATAAATGGTGGTCCCTGGAGTCAAAAAGGTTGAAAACCCCTGCAATACAGCATTCAAATTCAAAATTAGATTGCATACAACATTCCCCCATCCCACCCACCCGCCCCCACACGAAGGCTCACCAGTAGAGATAGTAGATGAAGGAGAGAACGAAGAAGGACAATTTGCACCAGGCCTCCTTCAAGCAGAACTTGAGCGTGTCGCCGTTCATGACGGATGCCGGGTCGTAGAGGAGCTCCTTGGTGTCCGTTGGGCTATGGAAGTACCTGCCACAGGGGGGCAAAGACCAACACCACGGGTAGTTGACCCGTTCCACACCCAGGGGAAAGGGGACGAACGACGGACGGATGGACAGATGGGAGGGAGGGAACGCGGAGTTGGGAGATAAAATGGTTGATGATGGAAGGAGATAAGATGGGGAAAAGATGAGCATGATGAGTTATGTTATGTATGATGAGATATGCAGCAGACCTGGGCCCCGATGTTTTTAGTCCTCACATCGTATTCCCGTTGAGTATGTATGGTCAATAGCTTGTGGGAGACTTGTTGAAAGTGGGCCATAGTGATTTGATAGTTGAATGGATATTCAAATGCACTTTTACCCAGGTCTGTTATATGATCACACGTGATCTGGGTTCCCAGTTCATCTTGAACAGTAGTCCATTGTTGCTAAGTTTTTTTTTTAGGTTTAGACAAGCTAATGCGAAGTACTAATATGAAGTTGCCAGCAGCTTATTTTCACCAGCCAGAGAGAAGTTTCAACCAAGTTTCAACTTTCACGCCATTGAACATAGCAAATTATGTGGAGTGCACAGCCAAAGATTAAAATACCTAGTCTGGTGGAATGCAGTAACTAATGCAATTTCGATTTATTATTAAATACATATTTTGTAAATGAGCGTGTCTATTTTCCTGTGTATAAACATACATACATTATCCTGGTGACTGAACCGAAACTCCACGCATTATTAATTTGAGATATTATTTGAATTCAAAAGTCCAAAGGAATATCATTATAAGACTTCAATTTCATGGTGGACTTTCTCCATTAACTGACCCCAGCATGGATAGAAATGGAATTGGATACCTTGTAATAGATGAATTATGTACAAGTAGAGAAACATTCATAATGGACTGGGTGTGTAAAAATGGCGAGTCGTGAGACCATCACATCCTGTCCCACAGCGCGTGAACCAGGGGCGCCCCCATACCATTTTCTCTTGCCCCCCAATTGGGAAATGTTACATCCGCCCCTGACGTGAACGACGCGCACTGTCGGACAGGCGATGGCATCAAACATGGATATCGACATCTTTATGCACCTGGCCTATTATTCAGGATTTGCGCTTTACGCGGATGACTTATGCATGTACATATAGATGTACATTGGACTGGTCACAATGACTGCAAGATGGCTGTACATTTTGCTGTTTGTAACTTGGCAATGTGGAGGAGGACCCACTTGTTCTAGACAGGTGTGGTCAATAGATGGCTCATGCAGTATGACATATTCATCATGTATTCATCATGTTGCTCATGTAATGTAATGCCAGAATGCATTTTCATGTGTTTTGTGAGTGTGATAGAGAGGTTTGAATCACAGAATAACAGATTCCCATGTACGGTACAGTGCACCCATACATATGTGTAACACATTTCATACTGTGTTTAGTACACAGTTTTATTATACAACCATTAGAATAAGATAAGGATGGTAGCTGATACTGACTACTGCAAGTCAATGGGTTCACAAGAACCCATTGACACGCGTGCACACACGCGCGCACACACACACACACACACACAACACACACACACACACACACAACACACCACACACACACACACACACACACACACACACACACACAACACCTCAGCATAGCACATGTAGGGTTCCATTTTCGTTACATGCTAAACCCCTTATCCGAAATCCCTTATTTTATTTTTACTATTTTGAAAAAAACGTTTTGGAATATTTCAACATGTCAATCTATGAACACGTTGTGAGCTTGTAGACTGGCCACTTGAACTACTGATTTTTTTTTAAATAGTTTAAAATTTTAAATAGTTTAAAAAGGCAAAGAAGTTAAGAGATAAGGGGTATAGCGGTAACGAAACCCTTACTGTATATGTTGTTTTGTCACACCTTGAGCACGTAGTCCTTGCTCTGCAAACCTACACTGAAGCTACAGGTCACGCAGGCAGGCAGGCTTCAAGGGTAATTTTACTCAGTTAAACCTCAACACGGAAAAGAAATAACCCCAGCATGTGTAGATCTGATCTAGATCATCATTACGGTATAGGCTGATAATGCTACAGGACATTGTTATAATTAATAGACTTAATCCATCAATGTTTGCTATTGTACCAGTGTAATTTCACGCAATAGTAGGTTTGGTAGCAGGGCGATACTTACTAGTCTGTTGATGGATTATCAATAGAAGCTAACGTGAAGAATATTCCCTGTAACTACATTATTATGGATGTGACCATTTTAAGTAAAAAAAAAAAAAACATACAGCTATAAAAAGTTGTATGATTTAATTGTTTTTGCAATGTGACTCTTGAATAAGCTTTAATTTCTACAAAAATATGAAGGATTTGTCCACTTTTTTTGGGGGGGGGGTGGGGGTAGTTGGAAAATCCTTTCTTTTAGAATTTGCAATTATTATCCGCACAGGGAGACTTTATATGTCCAGAGAATGCACACACGCACTCGAACATAACCATGCACACACACACACACACACACACACGCACGCACGCACGCACGCACGCACGCACGCACGCACACAGAAAGCATTCCACACATTGCTGAGCACACGCATGTACAGACGGAGGGATGGGCTCTCTGTTCCGCCCATATAAGCCCAGCAATCTCTGTTTATTCAGCTCCTTATCGCTCCCCTGCTCTCTCTCCTCCAAGTAACCTTGTAAATATTAGATGTCTTTCCCTCTCTCTCTCTCTCTCTCTCTTTCACTCCCTCTTTCTCACCACTCTCCTCATCTCTCCACTGTGCCTGGAGCAGCAACTGTTAGCTGGTGGGCATCTGGCACAATCTACAATTAATCAGACAGCAAGATGTTTTCCCTCCTCCTCCTCTCTCCTCTCTCCCACACCGTTCTATATTCCTTTCAGCTTGACCCCACCTGACCCCTCTCTTCTCCCCTTGTTCTACTCGTTCACTCTAATCTCACCTCCTTTCCCAGCGCTTTGTCTCACTATCTTGCCCATCTCTCTTCTCTCCTCTGTCCTTCTCCTCTTCTCCTTTCCATCTCATATACTCCATCATCCCTTTAGTCTTATCTCAGGGGTGCCCACACTTTTTTGACTTGAGAGCTACTTTCAAAATGACCGTCTCAACAAGATCTACAAATACATTAAAAAAAAAATCCATTTCAAGGCCCCAAGGAACTTTGAATAGTGTGTGATGGTGTTACTTACTGTTCTAGTGTTTGAGAATAATGCACTTATAATGAAAAATAGAGGGGGAGAATTGGAAGGTTTTCCTGTATGCTACTACTGACGTTTGAAAACAGTATTTGGCGTTTGAGTTGACAGTTTGTGATGTTGAATTTAGTCTCTTGCACCCAAAGCTAATAACTTTCACGTTTTTGTCCACAATTGGGAAAGAGAACTGGCAAAACGTGGGTCAAAATAACAATTATTCTCCATTTTCTAATTGTGTGGACTCTTGAAATTACGTAATTCAGATGTTTAAATATAATTTAACTCTTGAGAGCGGTAAAATGAAACCAAATGGACCCGTACGGGTCCATTTGGTTTCATTTTAACGCTCTCAAGAGTTACAGATCTATACATTTTAGGGGACTGTCGTTGTGCATGGCCTGTGTGATCTACTGGTAGATCACGATCTACCTTTTGGGCAGCCCTGCTTTAGTCTTATCTATTGCACCTCTATCTGTGGCACAATACTTCAACCACCTGAGCTGGATAATCAACCTCAATATGCTGTCAATAGGAATGGGACAAATAATAACCTAAACTTCCTGCGATTCTGCCCAATAGTCACAGTCTTGGAGATAACCATCCAGGTTTTTGTAGGGTGACACCAGGGATCATTTGACGGGGCGTACACACAAGCATGTGCATACACACTAGTCTTGGGCAATAAACTGGTATTACCGTTTATCGCGATATTAGAAATCAATACGAGTAATATTGTTGGTCTATAAAAAATATCGAATACCGAATATCGCCAAGTACCGACATTATACTGTATTCTATTAAAACAGAATGAGACTTTTAATTGTAACTATACAAACAATTTTCATGTTACACACGTGCCTAAAATAACCCTTATTTGGGCTAGGCCTCTTGGAAACAATGTATTTCCAACTCCAGTTTGTCCCTAGTTAGGCTGCTTGAACAACAGAGCGCTCAGTTTCTGACCGCTCAATGTCGCAATTCTGAGAACTAGGTGACTGGTGGAACGTGTCCGACTCTGATTGCACGCCATTGCCATCTAGTGGTCAATACCGGTAATATTGAATATCGAGCTAATTAACACGTTATCAATACCGATATAAAAAAAATCAATACGGCCCAAGACTAGTGCATACACACACAAACATACACATATGCAAGCACGCCTGTGCGGCATGCGCATATGCAAGCACATAATGTGCGCGCACACCACACCCACACCCACACCCACACACACACACACACACACACAGTACTTATTGCAGTTTCTACGGTAGTTACTCCATGTGTTGTAGAATAGCAGTGGGATGTTGAGACCTACGGTGAGCCACTCCTGAGCACACAGGAACATGATGCAGAACAGACCATGGATGGAATACTCTGGCAACACCAACTGAGAGAGAGAGAGAGAGAGAGGAGAGAGAGAGAGAGAGAGAAGAGAGAGAGAGAGAGAGAGAGATGAGGAGAGAGAGAGAGAGAGAGAGAGGGAGAGAGGATGGAGGAAGGGAAGAGAAAGAGGGGAGCAATAATGAAGTAAGGAGGAAGAGAGAAGTGGAGGAGTGGAAAGAGGTTGGAAAATAACTTTTAATTATTCAGTTCAGCAAACTGTAAAAATCACATGATATCAATCTACTGCATATATTGGTGACAAGTTAACATTATATTATGATCCAGATACAACCCCCCAAGAAAGGGTTCTAAATCTTCTAAATGTCATTATCATATATTGTTTGTAAAAACTGTGAAATGTCCCTTTAATCACATTCACTGTGGATGTATTTCATACAGTATAGCAGGGGTGCCCACACCTTTTTGACTTGAGAGCTACTTTCAAAATGTATTTTGGGTTTGAGTTGCCAGTTAATTTCATATACAGTATAACTGCCAGTTATATTTCATATATATTTCAGGGGGAGAATCATGTGATCTACCTACACAGCCTGTGTGATCTGCGGGTAGATCCCCATCTACCTTTTGGGCACTCCTGCAGTATAGGGTTTACTGTGTACCAGGCCGAAAGAAAAAAAAAACTCCAGTTAACGCCATCCTGGCGCCAATGGGAGTTCAGTCACTTTTTTCCCGCAAGTATCAAGTTAACAGGTCCTTCTTAACACACAGGCTTATGGCTCTGCATCCCTCGATGCAAAGCTCCAAGGGGCACACATACACTCAACCTGCCGACAGCAGCAATTAACCCATTGTGTCCTCATCAGATTCTAGTTTCTGATGCTAGATTCACAGCGCTAGATTCTAGTTTACAACGCTAGATTCTAGTTCCTAATGCTAAATTCTAATCCCCTAGTTCCTCTCCAGTACTGTAGATTGTAGTTTCTGAAGTTAGATTCCAGTTTCTGACACTACATTCTAGTTCCCGAGACTAGGTTCTAGTCCAAGACACTAAATTCTAGTTTGTGACACTAAATTCTAGTCCCTGGCACGAGGTTCTAGTTTTTCTGGAAAAAAAAATCTCTTTCTGCGTCAGTGATACTTAACATATTTCCTAGGAAGGACCCTCAGAAATATCTATTATTTAGCTGCAGAACCTCATCTAGAAACATGTTGTTCTAGGGATCCCCCGGAAGCAAAGATTTGAGTTAAAAAATGTTTGCTTCCGAAATAATGTATTCAAAGATTTGCACCACATTTTCAATTTCTTTCAAAATAGCAGATCTACAGCTCATATGCGCCACCGAGTGGGCGATATGAGCTTGTAGATTTGCTATTTTTCAACAGCTAAAACACCAAAACGATAGGGTTAGAGAAGTGTTAACTAAACTCTCCTGCATCATGCTGCCTCGTTGCTGTGGTGTGTGTCCTTGCGATTAGACTGCTCCAGAATGGATCCCAGGGGGGATCTAGGCTTGGGCATGTGGGGGGGGGGGTCCCTAATACCCAGTCCTAAATACCAGTCTGCCCCCCGAACACGATGCATGCAAAACCCAAGCTATTTCAAATTAAGTGCTATATTTAAAATGATTTGAAACACTACTACTGCTACTAACTAACTACAGCTGAGTCACCACTAAACCAACAGCATTTCATCATTGAAAACAGACTTTTAGCTTTTGCATGCTGCGTGTCTGTTGCAACTTCAACAACAACTGGTGTTATTATTGATGCTTTACTTGACAAATAAAAGTCCTGTAACCGAAAACGGTATTGGTGCGCCACGGGCGATGAAGCCGCCCCCATACCATTTTCTCTTGCCCCTCCAACATGTTCTCTTGCCCCCCCAACCAAATGGGACATGTTACATCCGCCCCCGATGGATCCCATGAGCAGCCCATTATATATACATCCACAACTAGGTGGAATGAATATGGTTAACTGCTGCTGCCTGGAGTCTTTGTTCTTTCAATCCTTTCTAGTTTTATTTCCCTTCAGCACACCACCACGATCGCAGTGGCACAAAGTGTGTCAAAGAATTCAAATGAAGAAGGCCTAATTACTGTATATCTGGTATAACTGGCTTGCTCATGAGTCATGAGCGCCTGAAACCACGATGCGTTCGTTGCGAGAAGATCGTCCAGTCACTCCATGGCATGCAGTAAGTGAGGATGATACACAAAAACTAGTAACATCAGCTCTCTACACAGTCATGACACAGTTTTACACTGAGTGCACCCTTGAACATTTTGGAGCTGTTTGCTACAATACAATAGGTTGCTCTTGAACTCTGGTGGTACTTACTGTGCAGCAACTTAAAGTAAGCAACATAACTTTATTAGGTGGTAAAATAGGCCTATCAGACTGCCTCCATCTGTGCTAGAATAGTGTGCTGTCCATGGTGCTAGAATAGTGTGCTGTCCATGGTGCTAGAATAGTGTGCTGTCCATGGTGCTAGAATAGTGTGCTGTCCATGGTGCTAGAATAGTGTGCTGTCCATGGTGCTAGAATAGTGTGCTGTCCATGGTGCTAGAATAGTGTGCTGTCCATGGTGCTAGAATAGTGTGCTGTCCATTGTGCTGAAACAGTATTTACTGTTTTGTCTGTCTTCTGCGGTGGTGGTGGTGGTGGTGGTGGTGGTGGTGGTGGTGTTGGCGGCGGCAGGTGGCGTGTTGTGTGTGTGGTGTGTGTGTGTGTGTGTGTGTGTGTGTGTGTGTGTGTGTGTGTGTGTGTGCGTGCGCGCGCGTGCGTGTGTGCGTGCACGCATGCACATAAGTGCACTCCATAGTACCTCCTAAACCAGGGGTTTTCAACCAGTGGTCCCTGAGAGGATAGCAGGTGGTCCCCCAGCTAAATGATGGACAGTTGGTAACCAAATGGACCCTTAAAGACCTGTAACTCCTGAGAGTGTTGAAATGGAATGGTTTCATTTTACACGCTCAAGAGTTAAATTATATTTAGACATCTGCATGAATGAATTAATTTTCAAGAATCTACACAAATAGAAAATGTAGATGAAGTGTTTTTTGACGTGTTTTGCCAGTTTATCTTTCCGAAATTATAGACAAAAACTTTAAAATTATTGCTTTTGGGTCAGAGAGATTAAACTCAACATCAAATGGTGGTCTGTGGATAAAATGCTGAATAAATAGTGGGCCCTGGAATGAAAAAGGTTGAAACCACGGTCATAAAAAAAAAAAAAAAAATAGCAAACTCTCTGAGTCAGACTTTTGGCTTTATGCATGCTGCGTGTCTGTTGCAACTCGCAACAACAACTGATGTTATTATTGATGCTTTACTTGAATAATAAAAGTCCTGTAACCGAAAATGGTATGGGTGCGACTTCATCGCCCGTGGCGCGAAGCGAAGTACCATTTTCTCCTGCCCCATTGGGAAATGTTACATCCGCCCCTGCTGCACTGCCATATATCC
This sequence comes from Benthosema pterotum, assembly GCA_039105355.1. Classification (NCBI taxonomy): domain Eukaryota; kingdom Metazoa; phylum Chordata; class Actinopteri; order Myctophiformes; family Myctophidae; genus Benthosema; species Benthosema pterotum. The sequence continues at coordinate 42,312,705 of CM076983.1, read as the reverse complement.
TACAGCCTGGGTCTGAGGTTATAAATCCACAGAGATAACAAAGGTGTCGTTGACGGATACATTCAGGGATTGAGACCCCTTGGCTTGCTGACAGCACAAGAAAATATGATGCTGATGGCTATAGTCTGGCGGATTAGCTGTGGACAGATACACACACAGACACAGACAGGGCCTGGCAGCAGATCCAGCAGTGCTGTTGTAATCATCAAGGGACATCGCTTCACATGATGCAGTGTAGGAAACAGATTTAAGTTATTTCTCTGTAGATATATTTCCCCCTTTCGCCTCTCCTAGCATGGTCTCCGCGGATCTCGACACGCATATCAGTGGTTACGCATAAGACACAAGGAAAATTAATAGGGATGTCCCGGTGCCACTTTTTCATTTCCGATCCGATCCCGATACCACAATTTTTGTGTTATACAAAAGAAAAAATACCTTTTCATATGAAGTCAGCAACAGGGAATAACATACACCTCTCTCAAATGTGCACTTGGGAAACTCCAAAGCAAACTCCACATGACCCAACATTTTACTTAACTGCCATGGTGTCAACCGCTTACCCCTGTGTCTGATCACTGGTTAGACAGGCATATTTACCCATACAGTATTTGCCAAGACCGATATGATAAAAAAGGGTCAAAAAGAGCCGTCCAATACTTTGGTAATGGTATCGGGACATCCCTAAAAAATAAGTGAACTTGGCATGCACCCCATGTACGGAGCGGCATGAAGCCACAAACCAACATCATAAACAGCATTTGGGCACAGGAACCGTCATGCTGCCGTTGCTGATTGTTTCAACTAGAAATGGAAATGCTTCTTTTAATATCAGAATGTACTGTAGTCTCAAGTAAGAGATCAGAGATCTTCAAATCTTGACAAGTTTGGCCCGAATTTGTTAAATTAATTACTGATGTAATGTCAAAGTCACATTGACTTAAGTCCACACCTTTACCGGGCCAATACAAGAAAAAAATAATTTGCAATTCATTGCAAAGCAAATGTATAAAACAAGAACGACAGTCAAGCTGAAATGTACAAACATAGTTAATAACCATATTGGATGATTGGATGATTAATAGATGAGCCCTAAGGATTTTGAGCAAGAAATCAAAACCCCTATCAAAGAAGAAAATTCACACGTTTGGTAACATGATGTGCCTGAGATACTGTACTGAGGTGCTAGCTACTAAAAGCAGACTTCACGCCCACATTACAGTATGCCTCAGAAACACGGAGGAAAGCCTAGGGGCCGTTTCCCTCTGCTGCTGTTATTAGATGTGGGTTACATAATAATGTGCGAGTGCTGATGACTTAATTTGCTATTTTTGCGTCTTTAGGGCCAAAGTTGGAATTGAGTTGAGCACGACAGTTGAGTTCAGAGGCGGATGTAACATGTCCCAATTGGGGGGGAGCAGGAGAAAATGGTAAGGGGGCGGCTTCATCACCAGTTTTAATGAAACTGCATCTTCCCAGGGTTGATAAGTCAAATGATAACACAGCATTAGTAACTCAATATACAGTACATGCCGCATACTAGCATACACTAGCTCCTCAGTTTAAGAGTTATAATGCCACATGAGGCCGATTTGAACATTCTGGGGTAGAGAGGCTTGTCACTGGCTGATGCTGGGAGTTTGACAAAGTTTCATGCTGATCTGATGAGATTAGCTGTTCATCTGTCTCTCACACACCACGCACACGCACACGCACACGCACACACACACACACAACACACACCACACACACCACACACCACACCACACACACACACACACACACACACACATCTGAATTATGGATCCAATGATAAAGCACATCAGCTAGGCTGATCCACCTCCGCTGGACTTGTTAGTGAATAAATAATATTATATAAATAATAAAAAAAATGCCACACAAAATAGCATCAACTAGGTTTTAATTAAAATGTTTTATTTGTCGACAGAATTCCGTTCTCTGTCCCCCAAAAAAGATCTGGCATTGGGCATACTTGTTTTTGGCATATTTTTTGTGATACGTGATTGTCACAAAATTGGCTTATGAAGATGGATTTGCACGATTCAAGAGTGGACTGAAACGCAACTCGGCTGTTAAGACTGTGTGCT
>CM076983.1:42109735-42310097 GCA_039105355.1 Benthosema pterotum | reverse complement strand
TAACATGGTGGTCTGTGGCTCAAATTCTAATAAAAGGTGGGCTGGTAGAAAAAAGGTTGAAAACCACTGGTATAGAGGAATGAATGACTGCGCCCTGAGGCCCAAGCGTTTTTGACAGCTTCATGTGGAAGCCTCTAAGAGCCGCATGTAACCAGCTGAAGAGGCCGCATGAGGCTCGCGAGCCTCAGGTTGGCCACCCCTGCACTAGGGTCTATTTGGTTCACATTTGTACACTCTCAGAAAAATAAATAAAATAAAATGGGTGGATATCCCCTTTAAGAGGCGCCCCCCACTTCTAAAAGTCCCACTACAACACTGAAGCTGACATACTACTGTACAGTATGTGCGATTTTAGAAAAAACGTTAACATGCAAATAGGGACGCCTGGTTAAAAGCAATTAGAGCCTCCGTTCTTTGTACCCACGTGGCACCCTGCTGTGACTGAATTCTATCAACCAGAAGCTTTTTCCGCTGGTACATGTATGCTTCACTTATGCCGTCTCAAATTCACTGCCATCTCAATAGCGCCTGCAGGAGAAGGCTAAATGGGGTTGATGGCCCACACACTTTTCAAAGAAGGAGACATTTTGGTATGAATGTTTGCCTTGCTCTTCAGCAGGGCTGCCCAAAAGGTAGATGGTGATCTACCAGTAGGTCACACAGGCCATGCAAAATGAATAGATCTGTAACTCTTGAGAGCGTTAAAATGAACCAAATGGACCCTTACGGGTCCATTTGGTTTCATTTTACACTCACAAGAGCTAATTATTTTTAAAGATCTGAATTGCGTAATTTTCCCAATTGTGGGACAAAAACGTGAAAGTTATTAGCTTTGGGTGCAAGAGACTAAACTCAACATCACAAACTGTCAACTCAAACCTCAAACACTGTTTTCAAATGTCAGTAGAAGCAATACAAGAAAACCTTCCAATTGTCCCCCCCTCATTAATCTTAAACACTAGAACAGTAAGTAACACCATCACCACTATTTCTAAGTCAAACGTTCTTAATTGGAGGTCTTAGAATTGATTTTTTTATGTGTAGATCTTGTTGAGACCGGTCATTTTGAAAGTAGCTCTCAAGTCCAAAAAGTGTGGGCCACCCCTGCTCTTCAGTACAAACTAAACAAAATCTTTATGTGTACATGAAGCATCCTTTTGGATTTCTACAAACATACCCCATACAATTAAAGCTAGTTTTGGATTCTGTTCCACATAGCAGTTTGGAACCCCATGCAGGATGCCTTCTGGGCACCCCTTACTTACTCACCTGTCTGAGAAACACACCACTTTAGATTATCTGCTTAAGCATCTTTCGATAGCAGCTGGCATTTCCTTGTCATGCAGCATTTTTGTAACCAACAGTTAGGCAACATTTGCAAACTCCTTCTGTCACTGCAGAGATGAAAATACATTATGGAACGCCCAGATTATGGAATTGTGCACATCTGTTGACGATGACGGATGCCGATAGTTGTCCATTGAAACGCAGTCAAACGCAGTTGTTGATGTTCTACTACAGTGTACTTTTAGATGTACATTTTAATGAATGTTTATCCGATTGTTTGGGATTCTACTGCTCAAGTCACAACAGGTTCAGAGCAGGGTTATTATAGTTTTTCATTTTAGTTTAGTTTTAGTTAGTTTTGATATTTTATTTTCCCAATTCAGTTAGTTTCAGTTAGTTTTTTATTGTGGTGAAAAATATAGTTTTAGTTTAATTATAGTTTTAGTTATTTTATTTTTTTCTATGCTTTGGTTGTCAGGTATAGGATTAAAAATGTGCCAAAGTAGGAAACGGTTGATATTCAACTCTAGCTTTGAGTGTCTGGATGATTGCACTCTCCCACAAGAACACAATTTTTCCCCCCAGTGTTATGGAACTCAGTAGTGGATCAACACCTGGATTTAAAAGCTTTATAAAAAATAAAACTAACGGTATTTTGGGTATAATTTCAGTTAGTTTTAGTTAATTTTCTGAACCCACATTACAGTTTTACAGTTTTTGCATTAATTATTAGTTTTTATTAGTTTCAGTTAACTCAATTGTTTTTTTTTTTTTGTTTGTTTTAGTTTTCGTTTTTTAGTTAGTATTAATTAACTACTATAACCCTGGTTCAGAACTCAAAGAGAAAGTGAAGCAGCAGTGCGCACACCGATGAGACTTTGCAAGGGGGTTGCCTCAGGACAAACCAGTGTTTCCAGTAACATTATGCAGCAGAAAGCCTAGACAGTCAGTCAACAGCGAGGCGTCATCCTAGAGGAGCCAGAGAATCCACCAGTCAAAACAAAGCTACGAGCAGAAAAGAATAAAACGGCTAAATCTGTCCAGCTGGGCCTCTGTAGAATAGGTGGTTGTTGTTGTTGTTGTTCATTCTGTTCAGGAAAAATCACTTACAGCAGACAATAATGTGCTAGCAGGGGCGGATGTAACATTTCCCAATTGGAGGGGCAAGAGAATGATTTTAAGATTCTTTTAATCACTTTTAAATCTCTTAACGGCCTTGCTCCTCCCTATTTGGCCGACCTCATCCACTGGCACAATCCCTCCCGAGCGTTCCAGTCCGCTGACCAGCAACGGCTATCCCCACCAACCACTCGCACCCACAAAAGCAAAGGAGACCGTGCTTTTGCTGTTAATGCTCCTAAACCAAGCCCCCCCCCCCCTTAACATTTTTAAATCCCATTTAAAAACCCACCTCTTTTCCATTGCCTTCAATGTGCCATGACTCTGCTTCTGTTTATTTTATCTGCTTCCTATACCTGTTTTTATCCTATTTTTGAAATGCCTTCTGTTTGTTTGCTGTTTTGTTGTTTGTTTGTTTTTTATCTATGTATTGATTGTAAAGCACTTTGGGTCAACTTTGGTTGTTTTAAACTGTGCTATATAAATAAAGATTGATTGATTGCTGATGCTCAAAATCAAATGATCAGGATCGGATTGGGTCACAAAAAAAAAGCAATTGCGACTTCCCTACCTGTAACACACATTGTGTATTGCATCAAATGCACACACACACTGTGTGCATTTGATGCACATATTGTGTGTGTGCATCAAATGCACACCCACATCCACACACACACACACACACTCCTAACATCAAGCAGACGTGGAGAGCAAAACAGGGAGTACAGCTCCGCGCCACAACACTCAATTTGTGACTCTCTTCTCATCTCATTCCAACTGTCGCAGAGAAGAGAGAGGGAGAGGAGGGGAAGAACAGGAGATCAGAGGGGAGGAAACAAGAGGGAGAGAATTGGGGGTGAAACAAGAAAGGCTGCGTGAGAGAAGAACTGCAGACTCAAATCCACAATGTCCATTTCAAAGTATGTGTCCAGCACAGCATACTATACTACAGTGTACTGTACTCTGTAGAATGAGAGAAAAAATGACAAAACTTGTGATGTAACACTACTGTATATTCATAATGCTTCGTAATGTTATGAAGAATGCATGTGGTGTTTCCCCACAAATGTTAAAGGTTGCATAACGTCCTCCACGTGTCCCCAAGGGTAGGTAACCTCACACATAACATGCAGTAATCCTTGTCTCTATAAACTCCTTGATCATGTGTACCGACTTGCATGAGATTTTGGATATAGTCTGTGCAAGTAGTATGAAGAAATGTGTTTAATAATTTGCCTCATGGTTGATCACACACGGTATTCATGATTTATGAGATATAGAGGGACAGAGACAGAAGGTTATAGTGTGTTTTAACAGCAGGTGACGATGGACAGACGATGTTTCCTGAACTCGCCGGGTCTGCGGGACCCAGCGTTTCTGGCGATAGCAGCCGAACGGACAATGGTCGAAAAGGGGGAGGGGTAATGGTGGCCGAAAAGATAAATATTATTGAGCTTTTCGCCCGATACCTGGGCGATTCGGCAACAGCCAATGAAATTTAAGCATCGCCCATGGCACCTGTTTTTTCGTCGCCATACTGTTATGGTTTATAGCAGGGCTGCCCAAAAGGTAGATCGTGATCTACCAGTAGATGCCCATGCAGGTAGATCACATGTATAGATCTGTAACTCTTGAGAGCGTTACAATGAAACCAAATGGACCCTCACGGGTCCATTTGGTTTCATTTTACACTCTCAAGAGTTAAATTATATTTAAACATCTGAATTATGTAATTTTCAAGTCCACAAAATTAGAAAATGGAGAATAATTGTTATTTTGATCAACTTTTTGCCAGTTCTCTTTCGCAATCGTAAACAAAAACGTGAAGGTTCTTAGTTTTGGGTGCAAGAGACTAAACTCAACATCACAAACTGTCAACACAAACCCCAAATACTGTTTTCTAATGTCAGTAATAGCATATACAGCAAAACCTTCCAATTCTCCCCCTCTATTTTTCATTATGAGTGCATTATTCTTAAACAGAAAGTATTATTTATTCCTATAACAGTAAGTAACACCATCACCACTCTTTCAAAGCTCAAATTCTCTCAAGTCAAAAAAGTGTGGGCACCCCTGGTTTATAGGGACAATGGAAGGGCTGCAGCCCAATACATTTTCGGGGGAGGGATACCAATCCAATCAGGGGAGAGAAGTCATGACTGACACAGGATAATCAAGTGAAATTGGATGTTCCCTCTCTTTCTCTGCGCTCTGCTTCCAAAGTACAGGAGGGCAGCAGAGAAGACATGAGGAAACGTAGAGTGAGAATGTGCTAGACGGACCAATGGAAAGAAGGAGATACAGGGGCGGATTGTACATTTCCCAATTGGGGGGGCAGGAGAAAATGGTATGGGTGCGGCTTCATCGCCCGTGCCGCTTCGTGCCACGGGCACACCCATACCATTTTCAGTTAAAGGACTTTTATTAGGCAAGTAAAGCATCGATGATAACATCAGTTGTTGTTGAAGTTCCCACAGACACACAGCATAACTCAGGGAGTTTTCTGTTTTCAATGATGAAATGCTGTTGGTTTAGTGGTGCCACAACTGTAGTTAGTTAGTAGCAGTAGGCCTAATAGTGTTTCAAATCATTTTAAATATAGGCACTTTAATTTGAAATATCTTGGGTTGTTTTGCATGCCATCATGTTTGGTGCATGGGGCAGACTGGGCATTTAGGGGGGGATTGCCCCCCATGCTATGCCTAGATCCACCCCTGAGGAGATAGTAGGGGGGAGGAAGAGAGAGAGAGAAGAGAAACAGATCCAAAAACCAAAAATAGAGGATGCAAGAAGGAAGCTAATGAGTACACTCAGAGGTTCACTCGGTTGCTGTGGCAATGAGCAGGCTTGTCGCTGGAAGCCCCAAGATACACACACACACACACACACACACACACGCAGAACCACGCATGCACACACACGCACACATTTATTGCCTAGGGCAAAAAAAACACAAACGTATACTGTAGAAAACCAGTAGGCGAAGCGTCACTAAGATGCACCCATCCTGTGATCTCTGCCAGTTGGAAGCAGATGAAGTAGAGTTTGGAAGAGTGAAGGGCTAGGAGAAGCTGCTAAAAATACAACTGCAAATAGAGCAGGAACCGCGGACACGTACTGTATCTATCCACGCTGGAGGGGAGCACTGTGGAGATCAGTTGGTTATCAGCCCTGTTATCTATACCCGCTGGCGGTCTATAATAATCTCACAAAAAATACAGCCAAAAGTAGCCAATCTATGTGCTCAAGCTTCGGTCACGTTGGTCATATAACCCATTGTGTCTTGATCAGATTCTAGTTTCTGATGCTAGATTCTAGTTCACAGCGCTAGATTCTAGTTTCCGATGCCAGATTCTGGTTCATCATGTTAGATTCTAGTCCCCCACGGTAGATTCTAGTTCCTCTCAGTAGATTGTAGTTTCTGAAGCTAGATTCCAGTTTCTGACACTAGATTCTAGTTTTTCTAGAAAAATCTATTCAAAGATTTGCACCACATTTTCACAATTTTTCAAAAATAGCAGAACTACAAGCTCATATCGCGCCACTCGGTGGTGCGATATGAGCTTGTAGATCTGCTATTTTTTTCAACAGCTAAAACATCAAAACGCGTTCAGTACAGTAGAAAGGGATAAATATGCCTCCTCGCTGTCTGGCACTGAGAAGATAATATCAGTGGTGATTAATTCAATTCACCTCTGGTTTGAGTGTGGTCAACTTGAATATTTCATGGAGTAGAGCTGGAACTAATGGACTGAAAGTGGTGGGCTTGATGAAAAGAGACAAGCCACCATTGCGGCAGCCTCTATGCTTCCCTCGAGTCCTGTCCAGTGTCAATATGGTTCTCAAAATGAAGGGATAGGGGGGGCACCCGCTGGCACCGTGGTCAGGGGTGTGCCATTTTGGCCTGGTAGTGCACCGCACGTTCGGGTCCCGTTCACGATGCCCTTTGCTGCATGTCTCTCCCCTTCTCTCAGTCTCTGTTTGTCTTCACTTAAAAGTATAAGCAATAAGTGTCAGCATTTTATCGGTATGTTTTTCCTTCTTTTTCCTCTTTATCTTTAGACCACTTCCTGAAAATATCTAGTATCTATGACAACCATAGGAGCCACAGTGGCTCTTTAAAAATCATAGTCTTCCACCACCTGTACATTTGACTTCACCAGTCCTCTCTTTTTCCTAATCAGAGGCAGCTCAGCGAGGCTCTTCCGGAATGACAAAGCTTATTAGGATTTCTTGGGATTTCACATGCTAATTGTTACATGCTAATTGCTAAACCCCTTATTTCAAACCCCTTATCTCTTTTTTTTTTTTACTATTTTGATAAACTTTTTGGAATATTTCAACGTGCCAATCTATTGACACATTGTGAGCTTGTAGACTGGCCATTTTAACTATTGAAAAAAATTTTTTAAAAATAGTTTTAAAGGGCAAAAAAGTTAAGGGATAAGGGGTTTAGCGGTGACAAAAATCTAGGCCTAGATTTTTTTTGGAAATAATCTAATTAAAGGAAGACTACATGAAAAACATAAACAACAATGTATATTTTGACCATAAAATGACATATAGGAATAATCAAATGTGTACATTGTCAATGGGATATTGTGGATGCATGGAAAGTTTACACATGACCTCAGACTGGAGGTCCTGAACACTGACCCTAGAAGGTCCATCCACAAGGTACTATGGTGACACTTCTGCAGCAATCTACGAGCTACAGTATGCTGTGAAGTAGGTGTGGGACAATTCACTCACCCCACGATACGACACAATATTGATATTTAGGGTTCTGAATTTTTTTCCCACAAATGACTGTGCTTTTATTATACTAGAACAAGGAGGATTCCACCCATTTTCAATATTTTTTCTGAGGGCGTACAAATGGAACCAAATGGACCCTGACGGGTCCATTTGGTTCCATTCGTACACCCTCAGAAAAAAAGGTCCCAAAAGAAAAATCATTAACAAACACAACACAAAAACAACTTGACGATGTCATGAAGTTGTGGTTCACCATGTTTATGATTTACAGTATTTCAGACCTCCATTTTAGGAAACACAGAATGGGGGGAACTTTTTTATAATGTCCAACAACATCTAAGGTACATTAAAATGTTGAAGATGAGTGGAATTCCCCTTTATTTTTTTTTAATCAACTAGAATTTCAAACAATATAGATAACTAAAAGTCCAATCATACATACAGTACAGTATCAATGGAGCCTGATAACAGCCAGTCAGTCATTCTGACATGAACAAATTAATGAATAGGTCTACATGAATATCAAAAAAGTCAATTTTAAACCCGGCGATTCGATATTGATATCATGGCATTAAAAAAATGCGATATATTGACATATAGCTTTTTTTGCTCAGCCCTACTGTGCAGCAGGTGAATGTTACAATGGCTGTGCTGTGTGTCTGTATGTGTGTACCACCCACATGCCCTCCTCAGGGGTCTAATGAGGTCCAAAGAGCAGGTGTTGACAACACTAATAAAGAAGAGCAGACACACACGCACGCACGCACACACACACACACACACACACACTTGCAGTGATGCACACACGCACACAGTCTGAGGGTGAAACAGACGTCACACTGAGTGGGCTTTGACTCATACCTCATACTACGCAGGCGCGCGCACGCGCACACACACACACACACACACACACACACACACACACACACACACACACACACACACACACACACACACACACACACAAATAAAAAGCACAGCACCTGTCAATCTCTGTCTTCCCTTTCATCATAGGACTGATAGCATCACTAGAGTATGTTTGCCTGCTCTCACACCTCCAGCAGTAGCAATAGAATGTTCACTTGTGTGAAATGCTGGACATTTTTGGTGTCCGTTTTTGTTGCGGGCTACTTAGTCAAATACCATTGCATTGTGATTGCAGCACGTATTTATGTGAAAAGTACAACACACCAGGACCGGGGCAAAAAAATATATATATACTGTATATATATATATATATACACCGTTCTGGCCATTCAGGCCTGGTGGAGATTATGAACGGACATGTGTAGTAATATTACATTTAAAGGGGAATTCCACTCATTTTCAACATGTTTTTCTGAGAGCGAACAAATGCAACCAAATGAAGTTAATATTGCAATGAATCTACGGCTGTTTTATTGATGTGAAAATCTAATGTGAAAAAGAAAATAACTACCAGTCTGAAATGTGCTGATACATAATAAAATATGGACTAGGCATGATGCAATTAGACAAAATGGCCAATAAAAATATGTGGAAACCGTGAAATTGTACTAATTGCTGAATATAATGGAATGTATTGTAAATTATTACTATAGCACTCTGTGCTATAGTACAAGTGTCAAGGGAAAAAATCATGGCACATGGCATGTTAAAAAGGTTGCCTACCCCTGCATTATGCCATTATGACAACACAATACAATTCAATTATTTGAAATCGATACAGTAACTATTTGTGCTTGTAAGCATTTAGCACAGCAATTGTGTTACAATAACAACACTTACAGAACATTACACCTGCACCAATGATACACAGTGTTAATTTATTTATATGTAACTACAGAATATCAATTTGTAACTCTGGGGATTTTAATGGGTACAAAAAAATGGAGGCATTGTTTCTTCCGCAGCAACACTTATTGGGCACTTATGTTTTTTTCCCCAACGTGTAGAACAGGGGTTTTCAACAGGTGGTCCGGGGACCACCAGTGGTCCCTGAGAGGATTCAAGGTGGTCCACAGCTAAATGGAAAGTTGGTTAACCAGATGTAACTCTTTGAGAGCGTAAACATGAAACCAAATGGACCCGCAATGTTTACACTCTCAAGAGTTAAAATATCCATCATGTGAATTAGCCCAAGTCTACACAACTAGAGAATGTAGAAAATTAATGGTCATTTTGATCTGTATGTTTGCCTGTTTCGTTTTCCAAATCCAGCCTGGAATTGTGGACAAAAGCAGAATGAATCTTGGGGGTGAAATGTCCTCAAACAGTGGTCCGTGGCTCAAATGCTGAGTGAATAGTGGGCCCTGGGATCAAAAAGGTTGGAAAGCACTGGCCCAGAACAACCAAGAACCTACAAGCTCACAACGCGGCGCATCCACACTGCTGTGTGAGCTTATACCAGGGCTGCCCAAAAGGTAGATGGTGATCTACCAGTAGATCACACAGGCCATGCAGGTAGATCACATGATGGTCTGAAGTGTATAGAGCTGTAACTCTTTAAAATTAAACCAAATAGACCCTTACGGGTCCGTTTGATTTCATTTTACACTCAAGAGTTAAAGGTAGGGTAAGTGATTTGAAATTCATCGTGTAGTACCAGCCTGGTGCACTAGGGGCGCCCAAGAGTAGCTAGCTGGGGCCAGGCGAAAACTTCATCCAGCAGCTTGATTATATTTCGTGGGTTTAGCCCCCCCCCCCCCCCCCCCCCCCCCCCCCGTGCACAGCATTTTATCCGGCTTTGCAAACGCGACCCAAAAAAACAAAAAAAAGAAGGCAAGAGAGAAGGCGATCACGGACGCTCTTTCCCCTCCCTCAACACTCGTGTTATGGATTATATCTTTGATTAAAAAAAAACTGCAAAAGGTGGCCTACACAGTGACAGTAGCCTAATTAACACATGCACACGGCTGTGTTGTGCGCCGTAGCCACGGCAACATCATGCGTTGGGTCCCGCGGGTGCCGCCGCGGGCTAAAAATAAATAAAAAATCGACGACATGTCGACATTGTGCCTCGACATGTCGAAATTCCAAATATGTGTCGATTAACATCCCTAAACAACACCATCACTACTATTTCAAAGTCAAACTTTCTTTTTGATGTACCGTATTTTCCGTACTATAAGGCGCACCGGATTATAAAGCGCACCGGATTATAAGGCGCACCTTTTAAAACTGTTTTCATATATAAGGCGCACCGGATTATAAGGCGCAGAGAATAGAAGCTACTACAGTTAACATGGAATAGTAGCTACTGCAGTCGAACAATCCATATATAAGGCGCACTGGATTATAAGGCGCAGGTAGTAGCTACTGCAGTCGAACAATCCATATATAAGGCGCACTGGATTATAAGCTACATGGTAGTAGCTACTGCAGTCGAACAATCCATATATAAGGCGCACTGGATTATAAGGCGCAGTGTGGATTTTTGAGAAAATTAAAGGCTTTTAGGTGCGCCTTATAGTCCGGAAAATACGGTATAGATCTTGTTGAGCCGGTCATTTTGAAAGTAGCTCTCAAGTCAAAAGTGTGTGGGCAGCCCTGCCTTATACCGTAAGGCTGCTATTTGTGCAGGGTGTGCGACAGACACTGTGGTAGGAATGGAAAGGAAAGCAAGAAGAAGTGTTTGTCTCTTACCTTCCTCAGCAGGTTACAGATCCTCTCGATGTTTCTCAGCCTCTCCCTCTGCAGGGGGGGAACAAACAGCACAATGAAAGTTGTTAGTTTCTCTATGAATCCATACAGCAATTTGACCGTCAATGTTGCTGATGGTTTCACACTCACACACACACATAATGCAGGGGCGTCATCGACACACACAAAACAAGCCAACCTTTTTTTTTATATTTTTATCCCACGATTTTGTAGCCCATTTTTTCACCCAGTGCCAATTTCTAATGTGATCCTAGGCTCTACTCACCCTCCACCAACCTGGGGAGGCAGCGGACTGGCCTCATGCTTCCTTCCATGCATGAGGAGTCCAAGCTGCCTTCTTTTCACCTGTAGGGGGGGGTGTCCCTGGTTGGACGTAGCACGTGGAAGGAACACGTTATTCCAACCAGTCCCTCCATCAGGCGGGCCAGGGAGAGGCAGTTTAGAGCCCAGGATAACTGCATGTTTTTGTGAGGGTATCTACCCTAGGGGACACGGGGAGAACATGCAAACTCCACACAAAGGCCCTTTCACCAACCCCGCCTCAGGTATGGGCACTGATGACGTGGAGGAGCAGACACGCCGCCAGCACCCACAGCAGCGCCCCTAGCGGGAATCGAACCCAGGACCTTCTATCTGTGAGGCGACAGCACTAACCACTGTGCCACCGTGCCGCCAACCAACCCTTTTTAAGACAAACGTTTTCATTGGCTCTACTGCTAACAAAGTTGGGGAAACATTTGGCCCTCACAAGTATAGCAATGCAAGCACATGCACACACGCACACACACACACACACACGCGCGCGCGCGCGCACACGCACACACACACGCACAGATGAAAGTAGTCCCTAGACAACGGGGGAAACCAAAAGTTTAGCAGTATCAGCAATGCCAATTATCTGAGGTAAAGGCATCAGCAGATTCTGATGCCACATTTGATGTGGATTTTCATTGATGTTCAAAAGATTCAGGAGATTTCTATGCATACAGAGCTGACAAGCAGCCGGAGTAGGAGCTGTAAACTGTGTCTGGAAGGGAAAAAAGTGTAGGCCTATCTGAGAAACCTCTTATGTCCATATTCAAACTTTTTTTCCCCGTAAATTAACTCCCGGACCGCCGATCCCGCGGTCGTCGTTTTTTTACCGTGAAATTACGCACGCCGGTCACGACAACGGCGCGTAACACGACAAAATGCAGATTTAATTCTTTAATCCATCTATTAGTCCCAGCGCATCGTCTGATAAAGATCCCGTTGCTGACTCTCATTTGGGACAGAATTGCAGCGAAAACTTTTTTTTTTTGTCCCATTCGCACCCGTTCAATTCAATGCATTCAGAAACCTTTTCTGGGGATCTCCAATGTCGTTGCCGTGGCGCATGGGTGGATCCTCGTGCAATTTTGCAGTTTTGAATTTAAATGCAGAAAAGACGAAAAACGAATGAACCGTATCCTCTGTATACTGGAGATGAGGTGAACAGACATTCGGGGGACATGGGCGAGAATTCAGAAATATTACAGAAGAACAAACAAGCGACATGTTGCGATAAATAAATACAAATACGGAATCGAAGGCTAAACACAAATTAACTTGGGGGTTCATGAGTCATAACACGAAAAACTGAGAACCAATGCTGTGCACAGTACATTGCAAATGTATTGCACTGGATTTATGCAATCAGTCACAACTAAACTCCAAACTATTGTTGATCAAGCGCAGGCTTTTCCAGCAGGGCCCCCGACAAACAGAAACCCACATTCTCACACAATAAATAAATGAACAGTGGAATGAGCACAGTTCTCCGGTGCTTTTAACATCCTCATTAAATATTAACCAACGCTCTACACAGCAGTGCAATCTGGACAGGACTTGTTACACCCTTCATTCCTCCAGGGGCCAATCAATAAACTTTGGATGCTTATAAATCATTCAACCATGTCAGAGGTCAACTTGACAGTGGCAGTGGGGAACATTCAACGCTCACTGAATGCATTATTTTCTGGGCACTGTCCAAAGACACAGTGTTGTTTGTTTGAGAATATTTTGATTTAGTCTTAGTCTTGGTCTTTTCAATAAGGCATATTTAGTCTTTTAGTCCCATTTACTCTTTAGTCTAGTCTTAGTCGACGAAATGTCAAAAAGATTTAGTCTAGTCTTAGTCTTTTAGTCTTAGTAGTTTAGTTTTACATACAAATACATTGTGGGTTTATACAGATTCATAGTTTTTAGTATGAAACATGTCTCGTTTTATTTCTTGTGTAAAGTTACTGCAATGGTAATGAAAAAGGTATGCAATGTATACTTCAGATATATTCACATACTTAAAACGAGTGAAAGAAAGAAGATAAAAATGTTTTCTATTTCCATTAGTCTTAGGTTATGATTTAGTCTTTGTCTTAGTCTTAGTTTTTTGAAAACACACATCTTTTAAGTCTTTTGAAATTAATTTTTGTTAGTCTAGTCTTAGTCGACTAAATATCCAAAACTTTAGTCGACTTGGTCTTTAGTCTTAGTCAACAAAAACAACACTGCCAAAAACAGCCTCAGGGGGTAGGTACCCCCAGAGCTCAAAATGGATTAAGTTATTATATTTTGCTTTTATTTATTTATGCTTTATTTAATTCAATGGTTTTCAACCAGTGGTCCAGGGACCACCAATGATCCCTAAGAGGGTTTCAGGTGGTCCCAAGGTAAATGATGGAAAGCAGATGTAACTCTTAGAAGCGTAAAATGAAACCAAATGGACCCTGGCAGGTCCATTTGGTTTCATGTTCACGCTCTCAAAGAGTTAAAATATTCAACATCTGAATTAGCACTTAATTAAGAAGTCTACACTGTTTTGCTTGCAAAAGTCCAGCCTGGTATTGTGGACAAAAGCAAACAAATGTTTAGTTTTGGGGTCTGTGGTGTGCTAAAATGTTATCAAATGGTGGCCTGTGGCTCAAATTCTGAATTAAATAGTGGGCCCTGGTATGAAAAAGGTTGAAAACCAGTGATTTAATTCAAGCTTACATCCTTTTTTTTCCTTTTGGCGAACAGTCCCTCTGGCTCAGGGAGTAACACAGAGAGAAACAGTAAGTTAACAATCTCAGAAGCAGGACACATCAGCAGAAAGATAAACCATTAGGGCTAAAGATAATAATTAATGAATCGGAATCGATTGGCAACTAATCAGTGGAGTTATCATGAGTGCTTTTCCTATTAATCGTTTTTCCAGTGTTAAGTGTAACTAAACTATAGAGCAGTGAGTCATCTCTCTTCCCTTACAATCTGATGAGAGTTGCACGTGCACAGTAAAAATATGACACAGATATGATTATAATGCCAAGAACAAAACATATAAAGGCTTTTTTTTTTTGTTTAAAAATGTGTTTGAATATCAGCCTAATCAAAGTTTTCTCAGTTGGAACATGTCTAAGACAACCTAAAATATATACTTTAAGATGATAGTTAAATGAATCGTTTAAAAATAATCGTCCGACGAATCGATCATAAAAATAATTGTTAGTTGCAACCCTATAAAGTAAAGCAACAAAGGACCCCAATGGGAACACTCGATAGGCTCTCTCACGTGTCCCATAGCGGGACCTCTTTGCAGACACTGAACTGTACTTTCCTGCACTGTTCTCTTGCAAACTGTTAATAAAGTCAATCAATCTGATTGTGACACTAATTATTGCTGTAAGTCATCCTGCTTTATAATGATAAACATATCCCATTATAAAAGCATAATGGCTTGGTAACAGTGTGCAATGCATGTGTGTCTGCATGCGTGCATGCATGCATGCGGCAGGGTGTGTCACCTGTGGAGGGCTCCTCACATGACAACATATGCTCACATAAACAATCTAAAGCGTATGATGGACTCATGCTCAGCGTGGGATGTATTCTGTCCTCTAGAGAATGCCATTAGAAAGCAGACTTGCCCCTGTAGTTTTAGGCAGCATGACAATGTAGAGCCGACGAAACAGCAGTGTGTCGCTCAGGGGTAGAGCTTAAAATCTTGGCCCGAGAACCCGCCGACCCGACGGGCCGGGCCGGGCTCGGTCGGGCCGAGTCCAAATGGTTATGTATTTGTCGGGCTTAGGGCCGGGCCGGGCCCGTCAAATTATATAAGATATTTCTCATAAAATGATACATTTTGCGACGCCGCGCGCAGCGGCGAGCTGCGCTGCACCACGTGAGAGAGAGAGAGTGTGTGTGTGTGTGTGTGTGTGTGTGTGTGTGTGTGTGTGTGTGTGTGTGTGTGTGTGTGTGTGTGTGTGTGTGTGTGTGTGTGTGTGTGTGTGTGTGTGTGAAGCTCGCATCTGGAGATTAGGCTTGGTTCTGCACGAAAGCAAAAGACAAAAGTTTGAGGTATGGAAGTAGCCGAATTTTACAAGGCTGCATGACGAGAACAATGACGCTGTGGATTTTGTACAGTGCAAGCGCTCTAATGCCGTCATTTCATCCTATTCCTGCACAATAACTGATTTGGTGAGTAGGATAGGGCTACACCCAGTCCATAGCGTTTTATTATATAGGCTACTCACGTTAAAATGTAGGGCCGGTCTCTGTGTGATTTTATCATCATTTCTCTCTCTCTCTCTCTCTCTCTCTCTCTCTCTCTCTCTCTCTCTCTCTCTCTCTCTCTCTCTCTCGTAATCGTCGCGTGATTTTGTTTATTTAGGAACTGATGTGCACACTAATAAGTCTTCATTTGTTAATGGTTTAGCACAGTGAAGTTCTTAAATAGCTGCGCTGCTGCGGTAATTAATATAGACAGTTGGACATGGGCAGAATGACTGCTTTTCTTATAACAAATTAACGATTTATGAGAAAAAACGTCTGCCTGCAGCAATTAGCTCGTTTAGAAAAAGTGTCGGGCCGCGGGCTCATGCTGTCAATCATGTATCGGGCTTCGGACCGCACCGGGCTTAATTTCTTAACGGGCCGGGCCGAGCCGGGTTTAATATTTTAGACAATTTTTAAGCTCTACTCAGGGGCGGATCTAGGCATGGGCATGGTGGGGGGCAATGCCCCCCTAAACGCGCAGACTGCCCCACCAAACATGATGGCATCATGCAAAACAACCCGAGATATTTCAAATTAAAGTGCCTATAGTTAAAATGATTTGAAACACTACTACTACTGCTACTACTAACTAACTACATCTGTGGCACCACTAAACCAACAGCATTTCATCATTGAAAACAGAAAACTCTCTGAGTCAGACCTTTAGCTTTATGCATGCTGCGTGTCTGTTGCAACTTCAACAACAACTTGATGTTATTATTGATGCTTTACTTGACTAATAAAAGGCCTGTCACAGAAAATGGAAAATGGTATGGGTGCGACTTCCTATGGGTGTGACTGAAGCCGCCCCCATACCATTTTCTCCTGCCCCCCCCCCCCCCCCCCATTGGGAAATGTTACATCCGCCCCTGAACAGCAGTGTGTGTCGCTTGGCTGCTGCTTCACGCTCCATATTTAGAAGCACCACTAAATGCCAAAGCAGAGAGGCAGAGCTAAGATAGGTGCCATGCATCATCCGTCATGGGGAACAGAAATTACTCACAGTATCATAGTGAATTACCCAGATCACACTGCATAACAACACATAGTGTTTGGGCCCTTCCACTGGCTGAAGAAAAACACTATTACTCACATTATATGTACGCTATCTCAGGCAGCCGCCGCTATAGCTATACGAGAAAATGAGACTTGCCAAAGATTATCACATCACGGTGTCATGTACGGAATTGTAGAACAATGGGGTGCCCAGTGAACTAAGGAACAGTGCAACGTGTTGTAAAATGTCACCAGCGCCATGTTGTGAGTTTATAGATGGGCTGATTTCCAAAGATTTCAGTGGGTTTTGCAGCTGCCAAAAACATTTTGGATCCTTGACATCCCAGTGCCACTGTGGCTGGAACTATATTGCTCAAACACTGTACCTGATGAAAACAAACCACATCTATTTTCCACACAGATTGAAATGTGCACTGTATGCATTGTCAATGTGCATTGATGATTGTTAATTAGCTTCTGTAATGCATTACAATACTTTTTTATGGATAATTCACCAGTGGGGGTCGCCGTTGTCATTACAAACAGAACGTTGTATATACAACGATGTCTTACGTTGCAATAATGGCAAATCATGGAACGTTCCATATGTTCTATACAACAGATCTCCTGTGAGGTCATGTGGCAGGCACAGTAAAATGGCTGCCCCCCATGGGATAAGAACATTAACTATTTTTAAACTGAAGAGCTTATTCTGTGTATTTTAAATGTTCAATTCTAGTTATAGAGGGCAAGTATAATTATATTATCCACATTTGTCTCATTAGCTAGGGTTCCTTTTAAGAGATTATTTCGCATCTCATTGCTGACATAATACGTGCAAGTCTACCCACCGCCTCAAATTCAACACAGACAAAACTGAGCTTCTCTTCTTCCCTGAATGTTATATCTTTCCACCTGCCGGATTCCTATCAACAACACCCTGGTGACTCCTGCTACTGCCAAGGAGCAGGGAGCAGTGGTGTAACAAGAAGGCAGTGGGCCCAAATGACACCGTAGACACCTGTTCATCGACCTCCCCTAATGTTCACGTCTTCCCAATTCTGTGTCTGTCTGCTCTTAGTCCCAAGACTTAGGATGTCCTAAAAGACGATCAATGGCATAGCACAGGGATGCCCTTTTTTGACTTGAGAGCTACTTTCAAAATGACCGGCTTAACAAGATCTACACATAAAAAAGAAAAAAAAAATCAATTGCAAGGCCCCCAAGAAAGTTTGACTTTGAAATATTGGTGAAGGTGTTACTTGCTATAATAATGTTTAAGAATAATACACTTATAAGGAAAAATGGAGGGGATAATTTGAAGGTTTTCTTGTATATGCTACTACTAACGTTTGAAAAGAGTATTTGGGGTTTGATTTGACAGTTTGTGATGTTGAATTTAGTCTCTTGCACCCAAACCTAAGAACTCACGTTTTTGTCCACAATTGGGAGACATAACTGACAAAAAGTTGGTCAAAATAACAATTATTCTCTATTTTCTAATTTGTGTGGACTCTTGAAATTATGTAATTCAGATGTTTAAATATAATTTAACTCTTGAGAGTGTAAAATGAAACCAAATGGACCCGTAAGGGTCCATTTGGTTTCATTTTAAGGCTCTCAAGAGTTACAGATCTATACATTTTAGGGGACTGTCATGTGATCTACCTGCATGGCCTGTGTGATCTACTGGGCAGCCCTGGTATAGCACTCCCCTAAAGCACCTTCAGGTTCTGATGCACCAAAGTCAGGGTCGGATTGATCATTGGGCATACAGGGCGATCTCCCGGTGGGCCACGACCTGTAGAGAGGCCGGTAGTATCACGGTAGGAATAGAATTAAACTGGTTTTCAACCTTTTTGATCCCAAGGCCCACTATTCATTCAGAATTTGGAGCCACGGAGGAACACCACTTGATGACATTTTAGCCCCAACAGACCCCCAAAACTAAAGATTTATTTTGCTTTTTGGTCCACAATTCCAGGCAGGATTTGGAAAACAAAACAGTCAAACATACAGATCAAAATGAGCAATTAATCTTCTACACTTGAGAGTGTTAACATGAAACCAAATGGACCCGCAAGGGTTCATTTGGTTTCAAGTTAATGCTCTCAAAGAGTTGCATCTGCTTAACCAACTATACGAGGTAGAATAGGTCCATCACACGCTGGTTGTGGTGGGCCGGTCTAGTCCAAATCACGCTAAAAATGTCCCGGCTGATTTTTTCGCCCAGTCCACCTCTGACCAATGTCCTCCCTGCGCACCTAGATTGTCAACAACAGGATATCTGTGTCCTTCCCTCGCTTCCCCATGACACCCTGACCAAAGCTTATATAAGCCTCCCTCCCAAAGGCTCACCCCTCTTCCACCGTGGATTGTAAACTTTTCAGAATTCACTTCATACCCTGACACTTCTGTCATATTGTAGCCCAATGCAAGCACTATGTTGTCCATCATATTATTTACAGTATAGTCAACACTGTAGAGTGATGCTGTTTGCTTGTTTAGAGATTAACACGATTCATTAGAGAAGAGAGGTTTTAGGGCATGCCTTCTGGCAGTGGTTTGTGCTTAACTGAGCACAGCTTTCATGTTCATTCATATATGTTTGTTGATGCAGAGTCTTGAGGCTCTGATGACAACCAAAGCGTCTAATTTCTCTCATCTACCACAAGTGATGCCCCACAATGGGCAGTCCCATAGTGGGACTTCACTACAAACTGCAGCAAGTGACAGCATTGAATGAAAAAACACATGTCATATTGCCTTTTTGACCTTTCATTGTACATTACACAGTACATTACATACTGTACATTTACAGTATAGTCACAGGGAAGCAGGTCTGAGGGTTAATAATGACCATTATTTCAAACCCTTGCTTCACTTAATAAAGTTTATGCAGAATAAAACTGGAAGTGGAAATAGAAGATTGCTTATTTTAGTGGTTAATCAGACTAACCACTTTAGCAGATTATTTAAAAAAAAAATGAGATGTTTTTCATGCTGATTTGTTGATTTGAGAAAACAAAACTTATAAGCTTATGCGGTTAGATTTCGGTGCTGACTTCTGAGTGCGGCATTGGTTCTACTTTGTAAAAAGTTTTTTTTTTTATACAATTAGTTCTAGTTAACTGCCCAGCCCTTCAGTGAAATCAATTTTATTGATGGGCATCAACTGGATCATGATTTAAAAACACCATGATCAGCAACTTATGGCAACTTGCATTATGCAGTCAAAGCTAACATTAACTCTCTCAGTGCCAGCCCTTTTTCATATTTTTGGAGCTCGCCAGTGCCAGCGATTTTCATCTAAAAATCATATTTCATATTTCGGTCCATGTTTCCCGACGGACAAGTTAGTGGACGGACACACACTTTTGGTTCCGGGTTAGGCCGTCCCTTGTTATGCTCTAGCAATGGTCGCCGCGGTCGCTGCTAGCTGCTGTTAGCATGGGGATCGTATTGAACCGGCGCCGGTAAGTTACGTCACGTACAGTAGCGTTAACGTCAGCGGCATCAGTTGTTACTGTAAATCATAATGATAACGGATGACGTAGATCTATTTCCATGGCATGAAAACTGTTAAGGGCATGCAGCATAGACAAGGGCCAGGCTCAGGATGTGAAGAAGTGTGAAGAAGACAGAAGCTATGAAAATCCATGCTATAAGGACATGTCTGTCTGTCTGTCTGTCTGTCTGTCTGTCTGTCTGTCTGTCTGTCTGTCTGAAGCCACCAGAACTCCTCACAGACTGCACCAAACGCTCTGAGTTTTCTCACAGGTGTTGACCATGACATTAGGCTGACGACTGACAACTGACGAAGCCTGTTCACACAAACAAACTTTATGACTGGCCATTGCAGTGTCTGTGCAAGTGTGTGCATTAAAGCAATCCTTCATCAAAGCCTTCATCACATTACCCACACAGTACATCATTTGATGTTCATATATTCACAACGGGTAAGGTCCTAGTATATATCAAATGGGAACTCCCACTCCAACAACAGGGATCATGCAGGGGAGCATGGCAACGATGGCGGAACAGATTATTACAACATCAAAAGCATGATCAACAAGGCCAAACATGCTTTTAATATGCTGCGTGCGACCCATCTGGAACTCTGTGCCCGAGGCACCGTCCCTCTGAAACCAGATCAGAGTATCTAACGCTACAACATCAAGGCAGTCCCATGGATCAGATTCAGATCCATGGAGAATGACAAATATCAGCACCAACAGCCTCCAAAAATACTAAATTTACATTACAAACGCTAAAGCTCTGTGATGCAACATGTGAACTTGCAGATTGTCTATCTATCTTTGTGAAATTGTCACACAATAAAGCAGGGGTTTTCAACAGGTGGTCCGGGGACCACCACTGTGGTCCTTGAGAGGGTTCCAGGTGGTCCCCCAGCTAAGTTGTTTAACCAGATGTAACTCTTGAGAACGTAAAAATGAAACCAAATGGACCCTGGCGGGTCCATTTGGTTTCATTTTTACACTCTCAAGAGTTAAAATATTCATCATGTGAATTAGCCCAAGTCTACACAACTAGAAGATTAACAGAAGCAAAGGAAATCTTTAGTTTTGGGGGGCTCTGCGGGGGCTAAAATGTCCTCAAATGGTGGTCCGTGGCTCAAATGCTGAATAAATGGTGAGCCCTGGGATGAAAAAGGTTGAAAACCACTGCAATAAAGTATAACTGTAGCCTATGTAATATGTAGCTCCGGGAATTAATTACCTTTGGAGCGGAGCACCGGTCTGTTTTCACCTAGATCCATATACCATATACTGTATATATAATGTTTTGCTTTAAATACTTCCTCTACTTCTTCCCAAATGAAAAACCATCGAACCAAAACGGCGGAGGAATACCGTGGAGGGATACTGTTGCACCCCTATTAACTTTGTATTGAGGCTCTGTGATCTGCAGCCCCTGCTGTCACACGATCGGCTCGATTTTTGTTTACGTCGTCGTTACGGCATAATTTTCACTTGGTATCACCAGAGAGGGACATAGTGTGTGTGTGTGTGTGTGTGTGTGTGTGTGTGTGTGTGTGTGTGTGTGTGTGTGTGTGTGTGTGTGTGTGTGTGTGTGTGTGTGTGGGTGTGTGTGTGTGTGCGCGCGCGTGTGTACGCGTGCGCGTGTTCCTGCGTGTGTGTGTTCGTGCGTGCGCGTCTCAAAAAATGCCAACTCAAGACTTCTCATTAGGAAGCAATTAGGCTGAAGCTCTTTTGATATGCAACTCAGTGGCATCTGCTTGACAAGCAAAAGCCTGGCGCAAAGCAGTAAACAAGAGTAAAATCAGTCAATGAAATAAGTGTGTGTGCGTGTGTGCATCGGTGCATGAAAATTTGCGTTCACGCACATTGTTTTTTTTGTTTTTTTTTTAGTCTGTGCATGTTATGTTGTGATTTGTGCAAAAGAGTGATTTACCGTTATTTAATTAGCTAGTCTGGCCAATTAAGAACAAATTGAAAACAACAGGAAGTGCATCAGTAGTTTGTGCTTGACTGGTGGAGGAGCTCCAGAGACCTGCATGGACAGGAGGGAGTGAAGGTTCACGGGGGAGACAGTTATTGATGCTTCTCTTGGCATTTTCTTTTAGCTAATGTGCTGCTGCTGCTGTACAAGGTATAGGCTACAAAACAAACACCATTTCGAAGCCAATTAATCACCTGAATAACACATTCTTTCTGTCAAGCCATGCTATAGTGACAGCGTGGGACAATTCATCTGACGAAACGAAAAAAAAAAAAAAAAACATTTGAAGTGAGGATTCCTCCCACCGTGTCTGTTTACAACTTACAAGGTCCTGATACTCACGCCCACATGGATGTGCAGAAGTGTCATTCTCTTCTCAGTGAGAATGTATTCTACGTTTCAAGGCAGAACATGAACATTGCTTTGAATGATCAGTAGTAACAGTCATCACGAATGTAACTAGGTGTTTGTACTAGGGTTGTCCCGATCACATTTTTTTTTGCTCCCGATCCGATCCCGATCATTTGAGTTTCAGTATCTGCCGATCCCGATATTTCCCAATCCGATCACTTTTTTTTTTGCTCCCGATACAATCCCGATCATTCCCGATATTTTTTCCCGATCAGATACATTTTGCAAATGCATTAAGAAAAAAAAAGGACTTAAACTCAATTAAATTGTCTAGGCTAGAATAGCACTCTTCACTCAAATGTGCACTTTGGCAATTCCAAAGCAAATTCCACAACATTTATTTACCTGCCATAGTGTCAACCCCTTAGCACTGTGTCGGATCACTGGTTATGCTGGTATATTTACCAATACCGAATGGTCTGATGATGACAAATGAGGGCCATTGTGATATCTTTTCTGGTACCGATACAGTATTTGCCGATGCCGATATGAACCGATGCGACAAAAAAGGGACGATCCGAAACTTTTCCCATTACCGATACATTATCGGGACATCCCTAATTTGTGCATCTTAGTGTTAAGAATAGGAATGTCTGAAGTTTAAGGAATTGTTGGGGAGAAGAAAAACTAAATGGGGCAGCAATTGAGGACATACAGTGAGGGAGACGATGTTCAGTGGTGGAAGAGACGTAGTTCGTTACGGGCATTAATGACCACCTCGTCAGCTGCAGAACCCGTCGGGGCAGCAATGTACTCAACACCACTCCGTTTAGCTCGGTCACCTTGTTTTTGAACGGGAAGAAAGCATCAGAGCT
The DNA here is from genome assembly GCA_039105355.1 of Benthosema pterotum. Taxonomy (NCBI): domain Eukaryota; kingdom Metazoa; phylum Chordata; class Actinopteri; order Myctophiformes; family Myctophidae; genus Benthosema; species Benthosema pterotum. The sequence continues at coordinate 42,287,034 of CM076983.1, read as the reverse complement.
GAGAGCCATGGCAGGGGTTGACACTAAGGTCTCCGAGGCACTAGCCTGGTCTAGCCCTCAATGATTTTGGCCTTGGGGGGCGGGGGTGTCGTGGGATCCACACGGCGGAAGTGCTGCGCTCTGATTTGATCTCACTAACGTGTCGTCATCTCCGGCCCCTCCCCCTCCCGTCCACTGCTGTTCTACGTCACATCATTTAGACTCGACGCCCACCCCGGAAGGTTCACTCCCCCCTCAAGGCCACTTTCCAACGTGCGTTAGTCCTGGATTTCCGTTTTCGCGCAACGCGAATGAAAATGAAAGCCTGGGTGTCGAGGCTACCGAGGCACTTGCCCATTGGGCAAGTGCAAGTCAGGTTCTAATTGCCCTCAGGCCATGGTCACTTGCCCCTACAATATATCGTAAAATTTGCATTTAAGTTTACATTCTACTTGGGTGCTTTAAATATTTCCTTTCGCAGTCGAACACTATGTTTTATTTAAGTCACAATCAGGTACAGTAAATATTCAACTTGTAAATCAGTGTAAATCAGTGGCTCCCACAGTGGCTCCTATGTGACCCCAACAAATTGATAGTTTGGAGCCAAATGGACCTGGGAGAGAGAGAGAGGAGAGATATAGCTTGAAATAACTAGGATAGCTAGAAAGCATGGAAAGACGCAGCGGCAGTGCGCAACTCTATTCTCTTATATGAGGATTGTATGAAAGGTGCCACTTTGAAGAGTTTGCATATACAACATTTTCCAAATTGGTACATTCAGGCCCACATGCAGAGATGTGGCACATTTATAGTTAGACAGACTGATTTAAATGACTGAGTGCATAATGCATTCCTTGCAGATTTAAAATGACACTCATTAGATATTTGATAACCTTGAGTTCCTCCCCCAGGATGCCTCTGTGTTGTTGCTGTTCTGATGTAACATGGCAAGAGGCACATGATATTATCATCATGGCTCCCAGGCACTACTTAATCCTCCCTAATAGTAGACTGGATGTGACTGGATGGGTGTCTATGCACGGTACATGCAGATGGGAGACTATATGGGTGTTTATTAGGGAGGCAGAGAGAGGGAGAGAATGTTAGGCGTGTGTGTGTGTCTGTCTGTGTGACGGTCTGTCCGTGTCTCTGTCTCTGTGTGCATGCCAGTGGCGTTTATAAGCAATTTGGAGCCGTAGGCAAGATTTTCCACTGTAAAATGGCGCCCCCTAAATGATGAACTATTTTAAAGAGGTGGTGCCGTGATTTTTGTATTTTTTCCAATTTTGTACGTGTTTAAGAGGTGACAGTATGTAGACCCTTGGTCTACTACATACTACATACTAAATAGACCTCTTGGTGTGTTTTTCTGGTGTGCAATGATGTCTTCCCTTTGTATTTAGGGTTTCTTCCTGGGGGCTGAACCTTTCCAGTCAAACGTGCCAATGAAAAAAACTTCAATATAGTGACATCATGTGGTCAGCCCCTCCCCTAACTCCTCCCCCTTTATCATGCAACTAAAGCTGTGGGCGTGGCTTCAGTTCAGGTGGATCTCCACCCATCACCACCCACCAGGCAAACCAGGCATACTTAATGAACTGGCTGGGTGGAATCATAAAAATGACAGTTTAACAAACACTGTACACTTTTTGGGGGAAAAAAAATCTTACATTTCATATAATATTAATACCTGATGATCATGTTTTAGCGTAGAAAATTCATGGCACTCCATCTTTAAACTAAAGAACCTTATGTGTGTTTTAAATGTTCAATTCTAGTTATAGAGGTATAATGTATTCATCCATATCCATATTAGTCTTATTAGCTGGGGATCCTTTTAAAGCATGTCTGGTGGTCTTCCCTCACCCCGCTCCCCTCACGGTCGCCCCCTCCCCCCATGGCGCATTTTCTAAATGTGTAGATTCTTGAAAATTATCTAATTCAGATGTTTAAATATAATTTAACTCTTGAGAACGTAAAATGAGATCATTTTACGGTCTCAAGAGTTACAGCTCTACAAGGGTCCATTTGGTTACCAGTGGTCCTTTCTAGGAAGGAAGGAGGACTCTATTATAGGAGGAAAAATGGTGAAAAACGAGGGTTTTATCTCTGGCGCCTGTCAACCAATTTCGCCCCAACTCACCAGCAAAAAGGCACTAGATTTTCTGCCAGGAGTAGCTAATTTTGGCGCTAGGGGGGTCTGGAAAACAGCTAAATATAGTGACAAATGCACCAAGTTGGCAACACTGCTCTCTATCTGTCTCTCTCTCTCTCTGACTCGCTCCCCCTCCCCCTATTAGGGCATGTTATTGGAAAAGCCAAAAAAGCAACAGCTGCCTTGAGCACTGGAAAAAGGACAAGCCAAGCCCTGAGCTGTGTTAGGACATTCAAAACAATAATGCATATTCTCATCTGGGGACAGTGTGGTTGTGTTGTGTTGTTGTGTGTTGTTTACACACAGTATGTATGCCAGCTGAAACATGTACCCCAGAAAGATGGGTCCATGTCCAGGCAAACAAGAGCAACAGGGGGGAGACAGCCTTCAGCTAATCAGCCAGACAGCTCTGTTTCACACAGGCCATGTGTTCACAGGACTACAGTTGCCATATCTTTTTTTCTGTCAGAAACAAACCTCCTATGTCCATGTTTTTGTCATACAACGTACACTGTAGTGTAACACAAATGCAACCGTCCGGGGTCAGGTTTGAACATGTGCACATTCCACCCTGTAAACGTAATCACCACCATGCCGTTACGTCACCCTGTGGGTGACGTAACAGCATGGTGGTGATTGCATTGACGTAACAGGCACATGCACGGATGGACGTGTGCACGGACAGACGTGTGCGGGTGCCTGTAAACATAATCACCACCATGCTGTTACGTCACCCACAGGGTAACAGCATGGTGGTGATTACGATGACGCGTGTGGACGGACCAACGCGTGCTCAGACAGATATGTCAACGGACAGACGGGTCACCACCATGCTGTTACGTCTTTACGACTTTACAGGCGCGTGCATGGACGGACACGTGCACGGACGGACACGTGCACGGACAGACGGACAGGGTACAAAACAAAGTCACCACCTTACGGTGGAGACAAAAATACCAGTAGGCAATCCACAAGCTCAAAACACATTTTGACACGTTGTAATGTTTTGCCGTTTTTATATTTGAGATTCTGCAAAGCAACGGTTTTTGGACCTATGAGGTTTCCGCCCGATAGTGACAATGTTTCATCGGCTCAGCTGCTGTATGTCCTGCAGCACAGCTAAATCAAAATCATGCACAACTGACAGCGCTCGCTTATCATCCTTGTTTACGCCGTTTAGGTCGACATCATCATGCTATAACTTCATATGATAATAGCATAGCAGCAGCCTACTATATACTGCCAGTCAACTGTCCTCCTTCCGTGTGCTGCACTGTGTGCAACAACATATGACTGTGTCATCATTTCTTGTTTCTAACTCCGTGGAAGAATATATATGGAAATGTGGGGAAGGTTCTGTGATTGACAGGGAGCTTGTGCCGTTCTTTAATGGCTTTAAAAGAAAAGGCAGATTGTGCAAATAGGCAGTCTTGTTGAGGGAAGCTGCAGCACTGTCTCTCTCCTTGAAGTAGACCTTGAAGCTCCTCTGACAGAGCTCTTTAGCATGTAGAGGAACAGCATTGTGGATTATATATCGGGGCTGATGGGTAAAAAAATCTTCCCAAATCGTTCCTTAGCTTCTTGTATTATTATTATTTCATAAAATAGGCAACCCACAAGCTGAAAATGGGCTGTGTTTTTGCTCTTTTGTAGATCAGCTATTTTTCCTCGCATTATTTCAAAAGTTGAAATAATGAGATTGAAATAATGAGATTTCTGTTACAGAAAGAAAGAAGAGATGCTTCTTTTTCTGTTTTCCATGAAAAAGCAAGAACTGGCCCAAACAGTATCCAACAACAGGAATGGATTATTTCAATGACTTCAGGAATAACAATGGTTGTAGTGATGGCTATTGGCTACATTCATTTTTTTAAGCTATTGTGTCCTGATCAGATTCTAGTTTCTGATGCTAAATTCTAGTTCCTCATGCCAGATTCTAGTCCCCCACGGTAGATTGTAGTTCCTCTCAGCAGAGTGTAGTTTCTGATGTTAGATTCCAGTTTCTGACACTAGATTCTAGTTCCTGACACTAGAATCTAGTCCATGACACTAGATTCTAGTTCCTGACACTAGATTCTAGTCCATGACACTAGATTCTAGTTCCTGACACTAGATTCTAGTCCATGACACTAGATTCTAGTTTCTGACACTAGATTCTAGTTCCTGACACTAGATTCTATTCCATGACACTAGATTCTAGTTTGTGACACTAAATTCTAGTCCCTGGTGCGAGACTCTAGTTATTCTGGAAAAAATATCTTTCTGTGTCAGTGATGCTTGACATATTTCATAGGAAGGACCCCCAGAAATATCTATTATTTAGCTGGAATCCCCCAGAAGCAAAGATTTCAGTTGAAAATGTTTGCTTCCGAAATAATGTTTTCAAAGATTTGCACCACATTTTCACAAGCGACATTGTTCAGGATGACACTTGCTCTCCAGTTCCTGACAACGCTCCAACACTCGGTGAGCTCTGCTATGGGGGTATATGGACTACAGGGATGTTGATTCATTTTGTCCTCAGCTAGCCGTCTGCCGCCCACTCCTCGACCTCAACCGTCCCTCTGCCTGCCAGTGTCGCTCAGTTCTCCTCACCCACTGCAGCCACTTTAGCTCCATCTAAAGTGGAGGTGTTTGTTTTGACAGGTGAACCGCGACTGTATAGTATACGCTCCTGAAACGTAGAAAACCTAGTCATACATGAGTCAAACTGAAGACCTATATATAGCTCTGATTGGCTGCCAGAGATGCTACTGTCATGTATTGGTTAGTACTCAGGTCACATGACCAGAAACAGTTAACAGGGAGCGGGTAGCAGAGACAACCAATGTTAATGTAATGATTATGATTGGCCAGTTGAGAGGAGCGTTGGTTACTGAAATAAATAAATAAATAAATAAATAAATAAATAAATAAATAAATAAATAAATAAATAAATAAATAAATAAATAAATAAATAAATAAATAAATAAATAAATAAATAAATAAATAAATAAATAAATAAGGGCACTTCTTTCAGCTGACAAATATCACTATATGAAAAAAACTTTTTGGAATATTTCAACATGTCACGTTGTGAGCTTGTAGACTGGCCATTTGAACTACTGAAAAATGTTTTTAAATAGTTTAAAAAAGGTTAAGGCTAAGAAGTTAAAGGATAAGGGGTTTAGCGGTAACGGAAATGGAGCCCTTTATCTTTTATTCATTAATATGATGAGTTCATTAGCTGGGTTAAATATCAGTGTTGTTTTTGTAATCTACAGGGATGTCAGTCATCTAGTATGTGCTAAAACAAAATCCCGGGAGTTGGGTGCAATGCACTGAACTCAATGAAAGCTCAGTAACCAGCTCATGAACAAAAATATGATTGAATAACTGAGACCTTTTGTAAAGTTATGTTCACTTCTGGAAATATGTTGCTTTTCGATGTGTATACTGCAATTCTATAAAGCCATCTAAAGAGTAAAGAGTAGGTTTCTGAACATGCCAACTCATGACACTGCATGTCCGTTGTTTCCTGTCTGGCAGCAAAATCTTGCGAAACCTCAGAGACAAAAGCTAGAGCCTGCTGCTGCTGTTTACTGTAGATCCTCACAAACAATCATGCATTGTGCACTCTAGATTGCGCTAGAGCAGTGGGTTTTCAACCATTTTCATACCAGGGCCCACTATTTATTCTGCATTTTAACCACGGAGGACCATCAACTGACAAAATGTTGGTCAAAATGGCAATTCTTATACATTTTGAAAATGTGTAGATTCTTGAAAATTAGGTAATTCAGATCTTGAGAGCATAAAATGGTACCAAACGTTTGGTACCATTTTACGCTCTCAAGAGTTACAGATCTATACGGGTCCATTTGGTTACCAATGGTCATTGGAAAAATGTGAAAAACCGAGGGTTTTATCTCTGGCGCCGGTCAACCAATTTCGCCCCAACTCACCAACCAAAAAGCACCAGATTTTCCGCCAGGAGTTTTTCACTAATTTTGGCACTAGGGGGTCTGGAAAAAAGCTAAATATAGCGACAAACGTGCCAAGTTGGCAACACTGCTGTGGACTTGGTTTGTTTTTGTGGCTCTACAGCTTGAAAAATGAATATTTGGACACCTTGTCATTTTTCACAAGATTCATGCAAGTCCCGATACGACCATACCACTTAACCATTATTACCTGTGGACCAGGGGTATTCAACTAGATAGACAGCCGGCAACAACAATAATTAACACATTGTGTCCCCCACGGTAGATTCTAGTTCCTCTCAGTAGATTGTAGTTTCTGACGTTAGATTCCAGTTTCTGACGCTAGATTCTAGTTCCTCACAGTAGATTCTAGTTCCTCTCAGTAGGTTGTAGCTTCTGAAGTTAAATTCCAGTTTCTGACACTAGATTCTAGTCCATGACACTAAATTCTAGTTTGTGACACTAAATTCTAGTCCCTGACGCGAGATTCTAGTTTTTCTGGAAAAATCTCTTTCTGTATCAGTGATGCTTCACATATTTCATAGGAAGGATCTATTATTTAGCTGCAGAACCTCATCTTAAAACATGTTGTTTTTAGGGATCCCCCAGTAGCAAAGATTTCAGTTAAAAATGTTTGCTTCTGAAATAATGTATCCAAAGATTTGCACCACATTTTCACGATTCTTAAAAAATAGCAGAACTACAAGCTCATATCGCGCCACCGAGTGGCGCGATATGAGCTTGTAGATCTGCTATTTTTCAACTGCTAAAACACCAAAACGCTCAGAAAGGGTTAATATAAAAGAAAAGAGTGAGGTAGGGAAAGGAGGGATGAAAAGCAATGAAGAGATAATGGAGAATGATGAAAAAGGAGATAATAATGTGACAGAACGTTAAGTACCCATCTCTCCCCATTGACTTCTTTGATACGTTCTGGATAGCCATAATGATATGCAAATATAACAAAGATGTGAAAGTACCGCAGAGTGGTGAAATCTGGTCTTATAATGTCTTCAAAGGCTAAAAAAGCATTTCAAGCTAAATAATTCCTATGACTTGCCTCTCTTAAGAAAACTCTCTCTCAGCAAACAACACTCAGGCTTTTGTTCTTGTTCTGCCCTTCTTAAATGTGCAACTTTTCTCCCTTCTTGTTACAGCAGCAGTTCCTAAATATGTTAAGGCAGTTTCACAGTTGCTAAACACAAGTGAAGAGCCCCAAGTCAAAGTCACATGCAAACTCCATCAAACCTAAGCGAAGAAGTAGGTCTTCCCATTTATTAAGGACTGGCTGCAGTGGTTTGGGGGGGAATTTGCAGTTCCAGTCTAAAATGGAAGGCGCCATGTTTCTGAACCAATCAGTGTCACATCCCTTGAGGTTATGAATCATAGCTCCACAACATTTGGGAGACGTTTACAATACATGTCAGATACAGAGCATGCAAGTATTTTTCATTTCACTAGGTTTTAAGGACAATACCTGTAATGAATGTAAATGTATTAAAGAGGTTTCCCCTTAAGCCCTATCTTATAGTATAGCTATTCAAAAATAACTGATGTATACAACACATTGTTAAGTGGTGCGTTGTGAGCTTGCTAATAGAGCTGAGCAGTCCCGCCTCCTCGTGATGTCGCCCCTGTTCCAGAAACGGATTCCCAATTCATTTTTCTCATAGACTTTTCAAAAATTATTCATATGAAGACGAGTACGCCACGGACAAAGCCAACTCGGTTTGTGACAAATAATCATAACACACATAGGGCTCCATTTTCACACACTAAACCTCTTATCCCTAGCATCTTTGCATTTTTTTAGTATTTTTAAAATACTTTGGAATGGTTCAACATGCCAACCTATTGACATGTTGTGAGCTTATACAGTAGATTGTCCGTTTTAACTATTGAAAAAAGTTTTAACTATTGACAAAAGTCTAGGCCAGGGGTGTCAAACCCAAATACAGAGTGGGCCGAAATAGAAAAAATGGTACAAGTCGAGGGCCGGAGATAACGTCTGTGTTTTACCACCGGTTTACGATGACGTCCCTGTCAAATAGCAAAAAAGTAATTTCCCTTCAAAAATTAATTAGTCTCTTCATGGCAAGATAATTGTAAAGATGAAACTGCCTGCATTAAAACTGTTTTTAAGTTATAATGAAAAATAGCAGCTGATTTTTTTCCTTCTATGATCCTCACCTAGTGCTGCTTTCATAGTTAATTGAGAAAGTAAATGAGACTGAGTTGAGGAAGTAAAACAATTAGTCACATTCATTTCTTATCATGGTGTGTGCAATATACCAGAGGGCCAGTTCTAATACTAATTCAATATAATCCCGCAGGCCAAAGATAATTCATTCACGGGCCTGATTTGGCCCCCGAGCCTTGAGTTTGACATATGTGCTCTAGGCCATAATCTTTTGGGGCAATTAAATAATTTCTAAGATGAAAAACGAAACAAAATTTGTTGTATCCTGCCATTTTTTTTTTTACTTCTTGCTAGTTCGATATTGCATGATAATGTGGTGGTTGTCATGATTTGTCACAGCCCGGCATTTTCAAAATGTCTATGAGGAAAATGAATAAGGATTCCATTTCTGGAACACACGCGACGTCATAAAAAGGGCAGGACTGCCCAGCTCTATAGCCCTACTATTTTCAAACAAATTAAAGTGTTTAAACAGTTTCACTAGCAGCAAGCGGACCGATCATATTATGAGCCTGCATTTAGATGGGTGATGAAACGGAAAGAAACTGAAAAAGACAAAATAGTGAAGGGAATATAAAAACGGGTCTGAATGATGGGCAAAATACCTGCCTTTTTTAAAGTAGAATGTTCCACCTCTGGGTGGTTAAAGGAGACAGCCAAATTGCTGAAAGACTTCACTTCACGTTTCACAATAAAGTGCCAAGTGCCTCATTAATAGCATGTGCAGTATATATATATATATATATATATATATATATATATATATATATATATATATATATATATATATATATATTACAACATCTACATTTAGGTATAGAAACACATACTGTGTGACTTAGTCCTGGAGTTGGAAATACATTGTTTCCAAAAGGCCTAGCGCAAATAAGGGCTAGTTTAGGCATGTGTGTAACATGAAAATTGTTTTTATAGTTAAAAGTAATGAGACAATTAAAAGTCGCATTGCTCATATATTAGAATGTATATATTAGAATAGAATACTGTCTCATGTTGGTATTTTTGGTTTTCGATATTTTTATAGACCCAACGATATTACTCGGTATTGATTTCCAATATCGCGATAAACGTAATACCGGTATATTGCCCAAGACTACTGTGTGTTACCAATCAATCTATGTCAATCACTCAGTATTTACCTACCATATTATATCTAATGTGTTGGGTCCAGTGTTTGTACACATTGCTTCATGCTATAGCCTAACTCCTCATACTCTTTATTCAGCACACAATCTTGGCTAACGAGTTGGCATTAGACATAAAGCATCTCACTCCACCACCTCTCCCTCTCATTCAAGTGATTGCCAATATACTGGCTGTATATTACACCACAACTCCAACTTTCATGTATTGCTTTCTTTTCAAAACACAAGGTTTGGTTAATTTGAACATTTATTATATGAACATTCATCATATTTTTAATTTCGTGAAAAAACAAACATTTTTAGTTGGATGGTGAGTGAAATGAAAAGATATTGTGAGCACATGTACCCTTTTATTTATTATGTAACAGTAATAAGCCCATACGAGTTCATTTAAAATTCTACACGCTCTTTAAAACAAGCAAAGGTTTAGCAACGACTAAAACGTCAGCAGATTAAGGCCGCTCTTAGTCAGTATGTGAATAAAAAAAAAACTGTGTGAAAATAGCTGTATGGCTTTGATATTGGTCGGGCTCCTGTTTAATTTATGTTTGGATTCCAGCATTTGTCCTTTTAAGATGAAGCCTTATGAATAGTTGATGCTTTGGCCTTTCGTTAGCACGTAGGAGGCCGGTTGTCAGTCAGGAATTAAGAAGCGGCAAGCGCACAATACCAGCATGATGCCAGCTGCTAAATTTAATATTAATGAAGACACAGAGAAAAACACATGCAGTCGAGTTGGGAGAAAGATAGAGAGACCAAAGAACACAGATAAACTATAGACATACAAAAAACACACACACAGACACGCACACACACACACGTGCACAAGTACACGCACACATACAGTACACGCAGGAGAGAAAAATAATGATTTGTAAGTGGTGTATTTATCTAAGGCGAGTGCATTACACATTCACACACACCAATATCGCAATAATACCGGTAATATTGAATATCGAGCTAATTAACACGTTATCAATACCGATATTAAAAAATCAATACCGCCCAAGACTAGCTCTAGGACACCTAGACCAGGGGTTTTCAACAGGTGGTCCGGGGACCACCAGTGGTCCCTGAGAGGGTTCCAGGTGGTCCCCAGCTCAGTTGGTTACCCAGATGTAACTCTTGAGAATGCAAAAACGAAACCAAATGGACCCTGGCGGGTCCATTTGGTTTCATTTTTACACTCTCAAGAGTTAAAATATTCATCATCTGAATTACCCCAATTACCCACAACTAGCAGATGGACAAAAGCAAAAGAAATCTTTAGTTTTGGGGTCTGTGGGGCTAAAATGTCCATAAGTGGTGGTCCGTGGCTCAAATTCTGAAAAAATGGTGGTCCCTGGCATCAAAAAGGTTGAAAACCCCTGACCTAGACGCTAGCCTGAGCTAACATGTTAGGTTTCTGGTCTATAGGGGCATGTTGCATCGGAGATTTCCGCAAGCCAGGATTGGATGTCACCGATCTGTCTGTCAGCCCCAGACCCTAACTCTAACCCCACTGCAAGGCTATATGTCACATCATTTGGAGTGACATCTACCCGGAAGGTTTAACTCCCACTTCTAGATCAGAGCGGCCGCAATGCGTTCCCCCAGGCATTCACATTGTTCGCCAAACGAAAATGAAAAACCTGGGTACCAAAGCTAATAAGACAGAAACTCTGGGGGAGCCCGGGTTCGAACTGGGAACCTCGTGGTTGCCATCACAAGGTCACTCACAAAGTGGCGTTCTGTGTAGCACATATCTTTTTTTTAATATAATAATTTTTTATCCCATGATTTTGTAACCCATTTTTTCACCCAGTACCAATTCCTAATGTGATCCTGGGCTCTACACACCCTCTGCCAACCTGAGGAGGCAGCGGACTGGCCTCATGCTTCCTTCAATGCATGAGGAGTCCAATCTGCCTTCTTTTCACCTGACAGGGGGGAGTTTCCCTGGCTGGACGTAGCGAGTGGAAGGAACACGTAATTCCAACCAGTTCCTGTCCCCTCCATCAGGCAGAGGCAGGCCAGGGGGAGGCAGTTCAGAGACCAGGATTACAGTTTTTGTGACACGGGGAGAACATGCAAACACCACGCAGAAAGGCCCTTTCACCAACCCCGCCTCGGGTATGGACACTGATGACGTGGAGGAGCAGACACGCCGCCAGCACCCACAGCAGCACCCCTAGCGGGAATCGAACCCAGGACCTTCTAGCTGTGTGGCGACAGCACTAACCACTGTGCCACTGTGCACCTTCTCCATAGCACATATCTCTGCCAACCTGGGTGGCCTACCTACCCATGTAGGATAAGTTGTGAGTTGGAGTTGTCAGTGCCCAAAGAGGCTATGAGGGAAATAGTGTTTCCACAACCTATATGGTTGAACTATTTGTGGTATCCAGTATCCACTACGGACAAAAGTAATTTTAGGTTGTACTCCCTTATGATAGTAGCAGGCAGTGTCATTTCTAAGCAATTTCGAGCCCTAGGCAAGACAGGGAAAATCTCCTGTAAAATGGCGCCCCCAAGGGATAAAATTATGAACTATTTTTAAACCAAAGAAGATATTATGTGTTTTAAATGTTCAATTCTAGCTATAGAGAATAAGTACAATGTATTTATCCATATTAAGCTTATTAGCCCGGTATCCTCCCCCTCCCCTCATGGCACCCTAGGCAACTGCCTAGTCTGTCCAGTGGTGTCAAAGTCATTTGGGGTGGGGGCCGCATTGGACTTAATGTGACTTCATGGGGGCCGGAGCACCGCGGTGCAACCAGTCGCAGACCGCACGCATGCGCGGCACACGCATGTTTACGTACACAGCCGTTACTTCTACACTACAGTATATCACACAAGTCATATTATTATTAAGAATAGCTATTAATTTATATTAATGACTTTTCATTATTGGTTTTATACTTGTAGCTTAGATTAAGACATTTGCTATGAAAGATGTTATTTTTATTTACAGAGCATCAATAAACCATACGAAAATAGCATTTAAATTTCAAATACTAAATTTAAGTAAGTATGTATAATTAACTAAGTATAGTTCTCGGTTATACACCCTTGTACCGCTGAAGTATAGTTCTCTCGGTTACATACCCTTGTACTGCCGAAGTATAGTTCTATCGGTTACACACCCTTGTACTGCTGAAGTATAGTTCTCTCGGTTACACACCCTTGTACTGCTGAAGTATAGTTCTCGGTTATACACCCTTGTACTGCTGAAGTATAGTTCTCACTTTGCAGCGCCAGCAGCCTAGCCTAGTAAAACGACTCCCCCTGCTGGACAACATGCATTACATGCCGTTCAGAAGAGAGCTCAAAAGCATTTCTTTAAACGATCATAACTTTTGATAGGAACGTGCTAGAGACTTACTTTTTTTTTTATAGACTCATACATTTTTGCTCTACAAGCCTGGGGCCGGATTAAATCATCTCGCGGGCCGGATCTGGCCCGCGGGCCTTGACTTTGACACAGGCTGCCTAGTCTGTCTAATGGCAAAAACGCCCCTGGTAGCAGGCCCTTCCCAGTAACTTTGAAAGCGATTGCATGCAAGCAGTATGGAATATCTCTGCTCTATAAGCAAAGTACTTTGCGAATACTCATTATGATTCAGCACTAAATAAGGTTTAGCTGGGTTTAATTGAATTGAGATGCCGGTGCAGCGGTTTGTGAGAATGATCCAGAATTCACACAAATGCAAACAGGAGCAAAAGCATAATGTGTCCCTGGCCAGATAGAAATATTGGCTCGGCAAGAGAGGAAAATATGTAAAAGAAAGCAATTGGCAGACACAAGCCATGGAAGGAGAAGAGGAGAATGTGGAAAAGAGATTGAGGAAATTCATTAGAAGAAGCAGAAGAAGAGAAAGCGTGAGGGAGGAATACAGTAGACAGTCTTGTGGCATAATGTTGCCATGAGTTATACCTCTGGTTTAATGATCAAAGTCTTCTTCAAAGCATACACACACATACACACACATAATGGCAAGCAGACACACACACACACACACACACACACACACACACACACACACACACACACACACACACACACACACACACACACACACACACACACACACACACACACACACGCGCGCACACACACACGCTAACCTATGCAGTATACAGTAGAGCACAGTCAGTGTAGCTTGGAGCAAGGAGAGGAAAACCTACCGCATGAAGTGGATTTCCCTGATCAATCGGCACTTTAAAGTCGGCTTGGAGCTCATCAAAAGCTGTTATCTGTGTGTGAGAGAGAGGGAGGGAGAGAGAGAGAGAGGGGAGATGGTGAAAAGAAGAACCATCATTTCAAACTGCAGTCACAAAGCATTTTATAACAGTTATTATGATTTGAAAGGCAACAATCAATACCGGTTATGTAGCACTCCACAAAAAATAAACGTCTCTGAGCACATTGCACAATATGAGCGAGTGCTCATGAATGAGGGCACAAAAAAATAAGTGAAGCCCAAGAGAGCGCGTCTTAGTGCTCTATTTTCGTCTACGCTAAACAGGTTATCCCTAAACGACTTTGTATTATTATTATTAGGGCTGTTGAATGATTAAAATTTTTAATCAAATTAATCACAGCTTCAAAATTAATTTAATCATGATTAATCACCATTCAAACTATGTCCAAAATATGCATGTTTTTTTTTTTTAAAATAGGCCAAAATAAAAATAACCATTTACCTTAAAATGTGTATCAAAATCTACAAGCCCTCAATGCTTGTAGATCCTTCAGCTATACTCTATGGCTCTGGTTACAGGGAGACACACAGATATACTGTATGTCTCCGTAAAACCCTGCTCTACCCACTTCTTTCAATGAGAAAATGCTCAGTGGGTTGAGTCAGTGTGCACATGAGTTAATTGCGTTAAAATTTTCAACAGAATTAATTTAATCCCATTAATTAACTATTTTCTTTTTTTATTATTTTATTTTTTACATATATAATTTGAAATTGTTTTGTCAAATAGTTTAAGTTTACTAGATTAGATTGGTCATACTGCACTGTACAGACATACTGTACACAGCCTCATTAGCATTGCTAATTTGAAGCTGAACTAATAAGTAATATTATGTCAACCCTTTTTTCAATCCAGCCTACTTAGAAAAGGTCATGTGATTACTGTACATGTTAACCTTTAAAAACAGTGGTTTTCAAAGTCGGGACGGGGACCCCCCAAAGGGGTCCTTGAGGCCGTTCCAGTTATTATCAGCAAAACAATAGACAGTTTGAAATCTAAAAATGCTTGTCTATGCATAAAACAGTGACGGCCATGTTGAAATTGTCTCATGTCTGCAATTTCACCGGTAGACGGTATTCCAATTAGAGAAAGTAAAGACCCTGATACACCTAGCAATGTTTTGATCAATATCAACAAGCAACGTCAATTATCTACGTTGACTTTTCACTTTTCTATACAAAATGATCAACTCCTGGATGTTCAGAAAAATCTGATCTTTAGTGCTCTCTACTGGTCAACATTTCGGAATCCTCCAATCACAGCTCTCCTTGGCGTCACCTGATCCTTTCTCCCAGACTCCCACAGATACACAAGGATTGTGTACCATTTATTCCGCTAAATGAACATTTTGAGTTGGGTGGCAGTTGGGTGAAAATGATTCAATGCAAACTAAGGCTTCTAAGCCTTAGTGATTCAATGCAAACTAAGACCCTAGCGGGTCCATTTGGTTCCATTTGTACACTCTCAGGAAAAATATGAAAATGGGTGGGATTACCCTTTTTATGGGAGGTGTTGCATGTTGCCATGTGTCTCATCATGTTGCCTTTGGGTACTGTATATATCTATATGAATGAATGGCTATTCAAAACATAGGTTAATCTATCACACTTATACAGAATATTAGAATACAGCGCCTGAGATTTCGGGGGTCGTTGGCGAGTCCCGCCACGCGGCAGCAGAAGCGCAAGATGGGAAAATAGCAGGGGACGTGCCCACGTGTGTGTATATTCATATGCCTGTACTGTTGCCACATGCTGTGCGTGGTAAAATGGATTACTACGTTGTGCGCGCAAGCCCCGTCTGTGTACCGGTATGTGTGAGCATGTGCACTTGCACGTGCGCAAGTGCACATGCACGCGCCACATATGTCACACTCACAAAGGAAATTGGATTACTGCGTTTGTGCGTACATGCACACTCGCGTGCACGTAGCGTGCACTATGCGGAAAAAAAGAAAAATCAGATTTTATTGCACAGTTTATGTGTGTGGCACATCAAAAATAAACTGTATATCACGGCTATTAAAATGAGACAGCGAGAGAGATTCAGAAAGAGGCAACAAGAGAAAGAGAGAGAGAGAGATAATGCCAAGTGATGACATGTGTGTTAGTGTATGTGCATCAGGGGCGGATATAACATTTCCCATTAGGGGGGGGGGGGGGGGGCAGTAGAAAATGCTATGGGGGCGGCTTCATCGCCCGTGCCACGAAGCGACACGGGCGATGAAGCCGCCCCCATAGCATTTTTGGTTACAGGACTTATTTTAAGCAAGAAAGGCATGAATAATAACATCAGTTGTTGTTGAAGTTGCAACAGACATGTGATGTGATGGTTTCAATGATGAAATGCTGTTGGTTTAGTGGTACAATTAACAGTCGTAGTTAGTTAGTAGCATAGTGTTTCAAATCATTTTTTATTATAAGCACTTTGGTTTGAAATATATTTGAAATTTAGGTTGTTTCCATGCCGTTATGTTTGGCGGGGCAGTTAGGGTATTTAGGGAATCATTGCCCCCCCCATGCCCATGCCTAGATCCGCCCCTGATGTGCATGTATATGTGTGTGTGTGTTATGGGAGAGGGGGGAATTAACATCAGAGACACGGTGGAGGGTTATTTCCCCTGGCTCGCCTACACACTGACAGGCAGGCGGTCCGTGTTATTTCCCAGTGGAAAGATCCCTGGCTCATTGCTCGCACTGTTACAGCGTGTTGGCAGTCTCTGGACCGTTGCTCATGGGCTGACATGAGACGCTGACACACACACGCACGACACGCGCACACGCACTCTCTCTCACAATATCATGGTTGCATAAACCCCATAGTAAACACTATGCGTACACACGGTATGCAAAGCATGCATGCATGCATCGCGGGTGAGCGCACGCATGCGCGCACACACACGCGCACACACACTTTTTGCATGGATGCATTGCATACATGGCACAGGTGCACAGATTGTATACATACTTACAGTACACACACAAGTATGACATGCGCACACACACACACACACACACACACACACACACACACACACACACACACACACACACACACACACACACACACACACACACACACACACACACCACACACACACACACACACACACACACACACACACACTCTACTACTGTTTGCAAACACGAAAGCTAGTGTGACGTACTGTAGCCTATCACTAGGGGGTTAACACAAATACCCAGCATAATATGCTGGGTATATACATATACATTATATGTAAATCATGTACTATGGCACACGAGACAAGCTCTACTGGGAGGGGGGGTGTTATTTACTATTGACAGATATTTTCTGTACATCTGTACTTCCGTACTTTAAGCAAAAATCCACCCCAAAACCGAATTCTTACCCTGGTGTTCTTCAGTGATTTTTTTTCCTCTTTTTTTTCAAAACACAAAAGCATTCCTTTTAATAAAAAAAAGCTAGCAAATCTGACATCAGCAGTTGCATCCAGTGAATAGACATGTGGTGGCTTTTGCAAATAGAATAAATTTTGTGCAATAGCTTTCGGGTCTGTCTGGCCGAAGCAGATCCTGTTTTGAGGTGGACGTTTGCTTTAGCGGCTTTGAAGTCCAGGATGGCTGGCAGGAACAGCGAACTGGCACCTTCTGCTACGCTTGGCACACTGTTTGTGGATAAACAGTCTTTCAACACAGCCTCTGTAGTTTGCCGGTCGACTGACACTCGGCTGTGTGTGCGTGTGTGTGTGTGTGTGTGTGTGTGTGTGTGTGTGTGTGTGTGTGTGTGTGTGTGTGTGTGTGTGTGTGTGTGTGTGTGTGTGTGTACGTGTGTGTGTACGTGTGTGTGTGTTGTGTTTCTAATTCAATGATAGAAAAATGAGAACAGTCTTTGAAGATGAATTTGGATTTGAATTAGAGTTAAGGGGAATTAGGGTTAGATTAAAGGTACCGGTTAAGGGTTATCCAGAGGTATAGTGTGTGTGTGTGTGTGTGTGTGTGTGTGTGTGTGTGTGTGTGTGTGTGTGTGTGTGTGTGTGTGTGTGTGTGTGTGTGTGTGTGTGTGTGTGTATGTGCGGCGCGCGCGTGCTCGCGTACACATTCCTGTCAACCAATTTACTGAGAAAATTGCATAGATTGCCGTCAAAATGAAACATTGCTGTGGGAGAAAAACAAAATATGTAATGTCTTTTAACTCATGCATACATACAGAACATACACAAGACGTTTAGCACTGCATGTATTTGCTGTGCATCTGTCAGTTGAAACTACTGTATGACACCTTCTTAATCTACATGCTTCCCAACACGCAACCTTCCATGTTGCAGCTACAGCGCTCGAAGGCATTCGTATGGAGATAATTGCATTAAAAACAACAGCAATCCGGGGGACATTGATTCTAATGTAAAAGTCTACACGGTCTACTTAAATTATTCAACGTCGCGCCTCAATTATTCAGTGGGATTTTAAATCGCACTCGAAGTGGGTTAATTTTCCACTCACCCGTCCCCCCTGTCCCCCCCAACAACCTCAGACTACTAATTTGGAACACAATAAGATTGTTGTTGCGACCGAACGTCAAGTAATGTGCATTCAGGCAATTGAGAACTGAAAGACTCTCTAGATTGATATTTATGAATTGCTGTCCCGGCTCCAGACCTTAACAAACGGGGAGAAGTCTTTTAGCCCCGCACTATAACGCGGGCGGAGCTGAATCAATCAAAGGATAGCAGGCGGTCCGTTTCTCGTCCGAGAAGGTCTTTGTTCAGCCGTGGCAGTTCATGTTTAGTAATGTGAAGTGGGGCAATTAACGCTTGCTAAAATTGCCGTGCTGGCACGAAGCAGGCTTCTGACACATGGCTGAATGGCGGGGACGGGTGGTGATGTAACGGGAGGGAATGCCCTGTTTGTGGGATTAATGCTGTATTTTGGAAAGCAGAAAAATAGTGAGCCAGGCAAGCACAGGAAGCGAGAGCAGCCTCGGGCTAAGGGAGAATGGGGTGCAACACAGCAGGGGTGGATATAACATTTCCCAATGGGGGGGGGGGGGGGGGTAGGAGAAAATGCTACCGAAAATGGTATGGGGGCGGCTTCATCACCTGTGCGATGAAGCCGCCCCCATACCATTTTCGGTTACAGGTCTTTTACTGGGCAAGTAACACATCAATAATAACATCAGTTGTTGAAGTTGCAACAGACACGCAGCATGCATGAAGCTAAAGGTCTGACTCAGAGAGTTTTCTGTTTTTCAATGATGAAATGCTGTTGGTTTAGTGGTGACACAGCTGTAGTTCGTTAGTAGTAGTAGTAGTAGTAGTGTTTCAAACCATTTTAAATATAGGCCTAAGCACTTTAATTTGAAATATCTTGGGTTGTTTTGCACGCCATCATGTTTGGTGAGGCAGTCTGGGCATTTAGGGGGGCATTGCCGCCTCATGCCCATGCCTAGATCCGCCCCTGCAACACAGAGGAGAGGGGGGTTGGAGTTACGAAATAGAACGAGCGAAGAGATGTTATTTGTACATGGTGACACATTTACACATTTTCTCCATGCTCTCTAATTTGTGAAACAGCACTGACTGTGTTTAATTTCCTTGTGAGACCCAACCCCCATTACTTTTTAAAGGGGAAATCCACCCATTTTCAACATCTTTCTGAGAGCGTACAAATGCAACCAAATGAAACCTAATGCGTTCATTTGGTTCCATTTGCACGCTCTCAGAAAAAAGCATCATCTAATGAAATCCATGGTGAAACACATGACATCATCAAGATGTATTTCACCATGTTAATGATTTTCTTCAGACCTCCATTTCTAGTTTTTATCAGTCCACCCAGCACCTCTAGGGTATACTAATATTATATTAGAATGTTGAAAATGGGTGGAATTCCCTTTTAAACATGAAAACCGACAAACCACCCTCCAGCAGCAGACGTTGGGGAGGTCATT
Source organism: Benthosema pterotum (assembly GCA_039105355.1). Classification (NCBI taxonomy): domain Eukaryota; kingdom Metazoa; phylum Chordata; class Actinopteri; order Myctophiformes; family Myctophidae; genus Benthosema; species Benthosema pterotum. Next base: position 42,267,399 of record CM076983.1, on the reverse strand, counting down.
GGCTACAGAAGTGTACCAGGCAGGAGGTATGGACTGCGCTTTCATCTGAAGCACTCACATTTGTTTTAGGCTTGTATCTCTACACAGCACCTGTGGTTCAGAAATGCCTCTGGCATATACAGTAGTTATAGTTACAGCAAGGCGGGAAAAAAATCTCTTCGATAGACACAGTTCATTTTGAGGAAATGAAAACGTATATCACATCTTTGAGAGAAATGGAATGCATCAAAATCACATAATGCACATATGTCAAACTCAAGGCCCCGGGGGCCAAATCAGGCCTGTGAATGAATTGTCTTCGGCCCACGGGATGATATTGAATTAGTATTAGAACTGGCCCTCTGGTATATTGCACACACCATGATAAGAAATTAATGCAACTGACTGTTTTACTTCCTCAACTCAGTCTTATTTAGCTTTAACATATTTTGACCTGGCACTATAGATTGTATAAAACGTTAACTCCGAAAGAACATATAATATTCAAAGATTTATGCTGTGTTTTAACATTTTTCCCGAAAAATAGCAGGTGTTCATGTGAAAAATAGCTGGTGTTCACGTCTCAAAGCACGCCACAGAGTGGTATTTTTCAATAAAACTTAAGTTTTAAGTTTTATTGAAAATAATAGCAGTCATAGTAAAACGGTGTTAGAACACAGACCGGTATCTCTGGCCCTCGACTTCTACCAATTTTTCTATTTTGGCCCACACTGTATTTGGGTTTTACACCCCTGACATAATGCATCTGTAACCACGACTAGGTCATTGTAATTACATTCTAAAAAACAGAAAATAAAACACTTCGATACGACGTCGATATGCATCATTGCCTAAAATGCTGGTTTTGCAATTTCTGTGCTGTCAATAGTGATTGTTGTGTCCAGCATGCATCAATTCTACCCATTCAGCCAGTTCACCCATGGGGTTTAATTCCCAAGCTCTTTACATGCAAGAAATATTCAATGGAAGTCAATGGAGGATGAAAGTACCTTCGGAAATCGCATAGTATTTATACTTCTTCTACAATAAACGCGTCTGCTTGCTCACTCAATGCTGAGATTATTTCGTTCAAAACAACTGGTCCCAATTAAATCTGAAGCAGACAAATTGTGCGAAAAAGGGGAAGACAGGGAAAATGTAGAGTGGATGGAGATAATGAAGGGGTAGGGGAAAGGGAAGAGAAGGGGGCAGGACGGATTATAGACCTGTACAGTGTGTGTGTTGTTCAGTAGAACAATAGAAATAGTGAAGTCAGGATGATGGATGGGGTGCCAGCGGGGGGAACGGAGGTTAATGAACTTGCGGCTCGATTGCTGAGCTAACTCAACTAAACCTAACATCACTGCCATTAACCTGCAGTGCATGATGCGAGAAATCCTTGCTTTTTCTCGCTTGCGTTTCCTTACAATCATTGTTTTTTTCTTTGATAAATGCCACGCCATTTATTCTTCTCACACCTGATCTCTTTACCCAGAGGTTCACAGTTTCTTTGGAAATATTGTGGGTGAGAAAGATTTTTTTATTATTACATGCAACAAAAAAAGATTGTTGGAAAAATAATGTTGCTTCAACACAGCATGTCTCTCTGTGGAGATTACATAAGCCGAAACTGTAGAACTTCAAACTGCAGAAAACTTTAAACTGCTGTTTGTAGAGTAGTGCTTTACTCTTTTTAGTAGCCTACTAGGAATTGTCAACAAACCAACCCAACTCCATATTATTGATCCATTATCCAGCCTATTCTGTACCATTGACAGTTTCACAGCCTATTCTGCGACTCCTCAATAAAGATGATGTAACGCATGGGTGTCAAACTCTGGCCCGCGGGCCAAAGATGTATTTCACCATGTTAATGATTTTTCTTTCAGACCCATTTTTCCTGAGAGGGTACAAATGGAACCAAATGGACCCGCTAGGGTCCATTTGGTTCACATTTGTACCCTCTCAGGAAAATTTTGAAAATGGGTGGAATTCCCAGTTAAAAGGTTAGTTTGTTCAAACTTGGCTCGAGGCTTTGTTCAGTTTTAAATTTTGGCCCACTCTGTATCTGAGTTTGACACCCCTGATGTAACGCATGGTTGTGTGATCCTAAAGCCTTATGAATAAGTTAATGATGATATGCCTCATTATTATGCCATGGTGAGGGCAATTACCCTGCAGTTATAGTTTTATAGAAGCTTTGCTTGACACCAGTCCTGGGACCCCCCTTATCTGTTATTAAAGTACGATAACTCTCATCATACCATAAGATCTGTTCCTCATGGTCAGGTATGTTTCTCTGATTGTTTGCTGAAATACTGCCGCCATGGTCGAAATACATTTCACCCCTCCTGCCGTCAGCTTCGCGTTGTGATTATACCACTGTGCTGCCTAGTCACGCTATAGGCCAAGGCTGCCCACACTTTTTTTTTTTGAACTGGTACACACTGTCAAAATGGTAATAACACATTATTACCATTTCGACAGCACGTACCAGTTCGCACTAATATCCAGCAACTTCACACAGCAATTGAAGAGGAGTGGACCAACATTCCACAGGCCACTATTGACAATCTGATAAACTCTATGCGAAGAAGATGTGTTGCACTGCATGAGGCAAATGGTGGTCAAACCAGATACTGACTGTTTCGGAGGCCCATACACCCAATAAGGCACAACAAAATTGCACATTTCAGGGTGGCCTTTTATTGTGGACAGTCTAAGGTACACCTCTGCACTAACCATGATGTCACATCTGCATCTTGATGTGACACACGTGTGAGGTGGGATGGATTATCTTAACAAAGCAGAAGTGCTCAATATCACACATTAGGCAGATTTGTGAACAGTGTTTGAGAGAAATGGTTATATTGTATTGTCTGGAATGAATTTTAGGTCTTTAAGTCCATCCCCTGAAAAATGAGAGCAAAAACAAAAGTGTTGCGTTTATATTTTTGTTGAGTATAAATAGGATTGATCTACCTGATTATCTGCCTCTGAGCAATATATATATATATATATATATATATATATATATTATATATATATATATATATATATATATATATATATATATATATATATACACACACACACACACACACACACACACACACACACACACACACACACACACACACACACACACACACACACACACACACACACACACACACACACACACACACACACACACACACACACTATAGTAGGTCTACTTCAACCACCTTTATGAGCCACACTATGACCAAAACGCCTACAGGAAAGCCAACTACTAGTGCTTGTCATAAAGTATCTGCCATGCAGAAGGTCCATCCATGGTGCATGCCCGTGAGGCATCATGCTTAAATAAACCTGGATTCTCCTCACCGACGGGGGATTACTCACACTCTAGTCATATGTATCCTTATGCTTGGACTGGTGCAGCTTGTTCCTGTGTACTGTAGTCTCCAGGGGGGGATCCTCCTCCCCTAGATCTCATCTAGAATACAATACTTGTGCATTCACTCCACTGGCTCTATGTAGACATTTGTCTCAGAGTCAACTCCCTGGTGCTGGCACACGTGGCTACAGGGGCAGATCTAGGCATGGGCATGGGGGGGGGGGGGGCGCAATGCCCCCCTAAATGCCCTAACTGCCCCACCAAACATGATGTCATGCAATCCAACCCAAATTTCAAAGATATTTCAAATTTAAGTGCTTATAATTAAAATGACTTGAAACACTACTACTGCTATTAACTAACTTCAGCGGTGTCGCCACTAAAGACCAACAGAATTTCATCATTGAGAACAGAAAACTCTGCCAAGTCAGACCTTTAGCTTTATGCATGCTGCGTATCTGTTGCAACTTCAACAACAACTGAGGTTATTATTGATGCTTTACTTGACTAATAAAAGTCCTGTAACTGAAAATGGTATGGGTGCGGCTTCATCGCCCGTGGCGCGAAGCGTCACGGGTGATGAAGTCGCCCCCATACCATTTTCTCTTGTCCCTCCAACATGCAACATCATGAAGTCGCCCCCTTACCATTTTCACCTGCCCCCCCAATTGGGAAATGTTACATCCGCCCCTGCGTGGCTACCAATGGAGTTGTACCCCATAGCTCCAGGCCATACTCCATCGCTGCTCCCTGGTCTATGCCCTGTAGGACACTTACTGGCTCTTTCTTTCCCCGCGGCAACTTGGCCTTAACACCAGCGCCTCAATTATTGTCCCTCCCATGGCTCAGACCAGTGGGTGAATAATAATCATCCCATCTCCGAAAGGAGAGCAATTCAATTTTCCACTACATTCAGCACCTATCTATAGCACACTAATTTATTCGTACTGTAATTACTGCATACTATATGGTCAAATAGAGATAATGACGAAGACAGTCAATATGTGTTGGTCATTTACTTTGCACTATATTGGTTAGCAATTCTCAATTTCGGAGGTTCAGGTTATGGTATTCAAATTAAAATAGAGAAGCTCCTGCAACCAGCTGTGATGGGATGTGTTGTGAGCTTTGTCAAAAACGTGTTTAAATTGCAAATGTTAACCAATCTTTTTTGGTGGGATTCCTGCTGGCACAATAGCTTTTCATATGGGGGTATGTGGCCAAATACACAATTAATTTGTTTGTCCTTTATTATTATTATTCAAGATTTTCTGACTGCACCACTAGGGTATTATTCTAGAATTTGATCTGGATCTTGCTTTATATCGGCCTACCTGTTTCACTAAAGAGCACTTGTCGTGCGAGCCATTAGAACCATGCAGTGCTTCCTTATGCTGCGAAATACACAGTATAACGGTTATGCATAGAGTTTAGCTGCACGGATACACACGGACACAGAAGAGGCAAGTAGTATAGCGGTTATAATGGATGAGAGAGTAGTAGAGTACCGAGTTCAAAATGAACAATTATTCACAAGGCATTGGTATCTCTGCTAAAACTAATGTCCCGTACAAAATATCAGCCTGGAAGCAGACATGTGAGGCACAAACAGGAGATGAATGAGTCATAATATGAATATATGAATCTATGACATTTACTGTACATGTTTGTCTAGCTATCAGGCCTCAGACACATAGCTAAACAAGTTATATGCTGTTATATGCTAGTGGAGTGATGACCCACTCCACTAGGTGAGGTACTATTGTTCTAGGTTTGATAATGTTATTCAAACCCCCTCCACCTCATCCAACAACAACAGAATTACTACAGTCAGTACCATTGGTTGATATTTTGGGGATTGAATGTTTCACATATTTTTTTACAACCATTTCAACTCAAATGAGTGTTCCTTGAATTGCTGCCTGCCTGTTTGCTCGTGCCGCCCACACACAAAAACACTGCGATCCGAAACAACAGCCAAGTCAACATAATGGGACTCCCAACCGGGAGACTAAATGATGTCAACTTGACATTGCGCCCTCTGCTATGCTTGGGGGAACCTCTACATCATATCTACGCCACAGGGCTTTCCCATACATCACCGGTGCGCCGGAACGGGCACTTGGCTCGCTCCCCTGACTTAATGATGCTTTGAACACATTAGCGGCAGTGGTTTCCAGGGAAAGGGAATCACTCAACCACAACCCCTGGTCTGCTAGAGAGAACGGAGCTCGGGGGCGGTCGAAGTTCACCTCCTATGTTAATTAAAATGGCTTATTAATCGGTTATGTGAGCTCTCCCAGGAGCGGTGCTATACCTGACTCCATGAGATGAGCAGATTGTTTGCCAGAATTAGAAGAATTAGACTTACTATTGACACATCACAGATTTGCAAAGCGAAAGAGTGGGTGAAATTAGTTTGTGGGCAGAGTTCAGATCACATTGTTATATTTATTTTCATAGAAAAGAAAAGGGAAGGGAGGAAAGAAGGGGGGGGATCAAAAACAAATATGAACATGCACATATTACACATTTACATTTTCACATACATTGAGGCTGAGATCAAGTACCGTATTAAAGGTGCGTGATCATGGCCTACTTGTGCATGTTAGTTAAGGTGCTTCCCTGAACATTCCATATACTAACAAGCAAGATGCACTGCAATGATATAATCCCTCAAATGACTGTTGATCAAACCTTGTTATAAATAAATCCATTATAGTGACCTTTATAAAATCAGAACTAAGAGTTAGGTTATATGGCTTGTAATCATGTGCAGTCATGTGTGTAATGTACTAGTGCTCTGAATAACACTACTAGAGGTGAACAATGCAATGTACAGTAATGTAAACAAATTCAGTTTTTGCAAGTAGGGACACACGATCCCTTTGACCAGGGCTGCCCAAAAGGTAGATTGTGATCTATCAGTAGATCATATGACAGTCCCCTAAAATGTATAGATCTGTAACTCTTGAGAGTGTTAAAATGAAAACAAATGGACCTGTAAGTTTCATTATACACAAGAGTTAAATTACATTTAAACATTTGAATTACGTAATTTCAAGAGTCCACACAATTAGAAAATGGAGAATAATTGTTATTTTGACCAACGTTCTGCCAGTTCTCTGCCAGTAGTAGCATATACAAGAAAACCTTCCAATTCTCCCCCTCCATTTTTCATTTTAAGTGCATTATTCTTAAATACTATAACAGTAAGTAACACCTTCAGCACTATATCAAAGCTCAAACTTTCTTGAGGGCCTTGAAATGGATTTTTTTTATGTGTAGATCTTGTTGAGACGGTCATTTTAGCTCTCAAGTCAAAAAGGTGTGGGCACTCCTGCCTTTGACACTTTCAACAGGCTGGTTTATTTCTTTTTCTTGCTTTCTTTCTTTTGTTTGTGTGTTTTTTTATCTGTAGATTTCCCACATGGTTGACCAGAATCCCCCAGAGCTCTGTAAGTGTTTTTTGCTGTTTTCTGTTATTGTGGGAAAGGTTTTTGCTGAAAATAGCAAGACAACAAACTCAAAACGGTGGCGTGTTGTGAGCGTGTCAATCTGCTATTTTCAGTAGAAGCCTTCCCCACAATAATGATGTTATTGGCTTACAGGTATGATTCCTGGGTGTTACATTAACATGTTGCTTCTTCCGCTATAATTAATGACACTGTTATTCACTTAACGATTACGCAGTTCTGTTCCGGATGCTCCACCTGGCTCTGGGATAGGGGAAACAGCCATTAAGGAGCGTTTTCACAAAACACCTGGACCACTTTTTTCTAAAAGAAATTAACTGTGAATAAAGATAAAAAAAAAACGTTTGGGGTGAAATTCTCCTTTAATCTTCAGAAATGTGTTTTGCATACACCAGCCTCATGGTGGGCCTATAGCAGTCCGTTGTGGAGCAGAGGTTCCTTTTTGCCATCCAAGGAGTGTGTGTGGAAGTTTAGCATTGATCACATTAACAGTGCCGGTGATTAGCTGTACAGATGGAAGGACGAAAGTAGGGCTTCGCGATTAATCGAAATGACATCAAAATCACGATCTGAGAGTTCAGACAATGTAAAAAAAAATCAAAACCGAAAAATTACAATTTTCCCTTTACTAGCACATTTACTGTCTTTACTGTTACACACTCGCTCGCAGACTACCATACTCCTCCTTCCATGTGCTGATTGCGTACGTTGTAACAAAAGTGAAGAGAGCCAGAGGCATGAAAACGACCCTATTGTCTTTAAACAATAGTCACCAGATTGGTATTGTCATACTTCTCCACTTCAATTGCGGGCTCTGTTAACCAAATTAGCATGTTAGGGCTATCGTCGCTATGACCATTGTCGCTATCGTCGCTATGACCCCTCAACGAGTTGCGATGTTGAGGGGTCAGAAACTCACTGCTCGAGTTGCTGTTCTTGACTTCATGCAGCCTGAATAGGGACACACTGGAGTTGGAAATGCAGTGTTTTCAATGAGGGTGGCGCAAATAAAAACTGTTTTAGGGCAACTGTTTTAATGTAGACTATTGTGAGTAACGACTGTAGACTCTGTAGCCTAGTGTTTATGTCGTGTATGTATCTAAAATAAAGGGATTTAAGATCATTAAAGCTGAGGCCGTTGCCTGAGTCCACTGCATTTCTGCCTACTTCAGAGTTCTGAGTTGAATGGAGTCCCCAAGTGAATGGAGTTGTCCGTCTACCGTATACTCTATGGGCTAAAGCTACAGATAAATATCATCATCTTTGATCAACAAGAACCACCTTATTCCCTGTTGGAGGGGGAGAATCAATTAAAAACACAAAAAATGAAATATTTGGTGTTTTCTTGTCTTACCCCAACCCCCCTGTGTCCTTTGCCCTAGACAAAGGACACACACACAGACATGTGCAAAATATACTCTCTCCCATTGCCTTTGGCCTGGTGGAGACAATAATGCCTTATAGAGCATCCGGAACAATAACAGAACTGGATAATCGTTAAGTGAAGTATCATTATCTAGTATCATATTAGTTAAGTATCATTAATTATAGTGAAACAACATGTTAATGTAACACCCAGGAATCATACCTGTAAGCCAACATCATAATAACTACTCAAGGGATATCCCCTTGACTTGGGGGAGATATTACACTTTTAGGCCATCTGGGCTGAGGTTGTGAGCCACTCTGCTACACTTAGTATTCTCTATATCACAGTACAGCATTCTAACCGCAACCCAAAGGGAACTGTTCCCTGTTAATATTCACCAAATGTGGTACAGTATGAATGATGTGGTACACTTAAATTACAAAGCAATTATAGCCAAGGAAGCTGTAATTGTTTTAAAAGTGATCTAATCTCAGTGCCATTTTTCCAGGATATTATAGCCCTAAAAGACATTGACTAACAAATCCATGGAGACAATTTTAAAAGACTATACTGGTGGTCTGGCATGTTTATTGCGACCAAAGGTTGCAGTAGAAAAGCATTTCCCATCAGTGTGTTTTTTGTCAAGCCTGCACATACAGTATGGTCCCACCTCATGACATCATGCCTCCATATACGGGTCACACCTTGTGACATAACTCGATACTCGATTCGATACTCTACCAAAATGCCCTTGTACCTCTCCAAATACTTCCTAAATGTCAATGAGGTTCACTCCCACAACACCAGAGGGAGTGCCACTAACCATGTTCAACCCAGATTTGGCACAAACAAGGGACTTAATTCCTTCCGCTCATATGCAACCAAAATGTGGAACGCCCTACCAACAGTCATTAAGACTTGTGAATCCCTTGACTCCTTCAAAACTGCTCTCAAGGGGCACCTACAGATGGCTGAAATTCGAAACTGGCCTCTGTAAAACAAAATTGTATATAAAATCCCTCCACCCACCCCCCTCTCCTCTTTGTACATTTCTCTTTTCCCTTTTTACCTCCACTATGATTTTACCTCCATGATTTGCTGCTTCTGACTTCACTGAAGTAGTTGTTTCGTATGTATTTGAATGCCTTAATGAAATGAACAAGTTGGCCACTATTGTAAACAAGTGCATGCTTAACTAGTGTGTCCAATCAGCTCTGTCAGATTTGATGTAGTTGTACTTGAATTGTACTGTAATTCTCCAAGCTGTTATCAGTTTTGTTGCAGTGTGTACTTGACTTGTACTGTTAACTCTCATCTCTGTCAATAAAAATTTAATTCGTTCATTCATTCATTCATTCATCTAACATCCTATCATATCTGGCCATCTCCTAGCAAAAAAAAAATGCCTGTGTCCACACTGAGGAGCTACCATGGCCTACATTTTGCCTGGCTTATATCAAATGACCAAAACACATACAAAAAGACAACATGTTTTGTTTGTTTCATCCCACATGGCTGCTATTATGCTCAGGAGATTGAGCAAGGCTGCCCACTCGGCGGCGAGATGTCACTTTCGGCTCTGGACTAAGCTACGACAACACAGGGCCGGATCTAGAGGGGGGCAGGGGTGGGCAGGACCCACCCAAATGTGCATCCTGCCCACCCAATGTAATATCAGTGGTTTTCAATCAGTGATCTGGGGACCACCAGTGGTCCTTGAGAGAGTTCCAGGTGGTCCACAGCTAAATGGTGGAAAGTTGGATAACCAGATGTAACTCTTTGAGAGCGTAAAAATGAAACCAAATGGACCCTTGCGGGTCCATTTGGTTTCATTTTTGCATTCATTATATGCTAAGACACATGACTGAAAACAATGTTTGATTTCAACAGGTGGTGAAACGCGAGGCCAGGAGAGAGGTGGTGATCGGGGCCATGGAGATGGAGGAGGGGGACGTGGAGCTGCTTTTTGAATCGGAAGAAGTTCTCCGTGTCCCACTGGGAGCCCTGGAGAAACTCTTCCCAGACGGGGAGAGGTCATACCCGCTGTACGTGGCGATCACGTACAGCGCCGACGGGGTCAAGGTGGACCGCGACGACCTCCTGTTCCAATAGGACTTTTTTCCATCTTTGGACCAAAGACCGTATGGGCCTCTAGGATTTTTTTTTTTTTTTTTTTTTTTTTTTTGACAGAGTACGTGACGGACTGTACTTTTTTTTGGGGGGGACCGAAGTTGGACAGAGGACTTTTTTTGGGGGACCGAAGTCAGTAAGTGTGTGTGTGTGTGTGTGTGTGTGTGTGTGTGCGCGCGCGCGCGCGCGCGCACGCGCGTGCGTGTTAAATATTATTTGTATCATTTGTGTTAATTGTTCTTTATTCTGCACTATAACACAACACAAGATAAATTTGTCTTGAAGGCAGTCATTGCACTCTGCCTCTGTGTCTTTCCCTGCTTTCTAGCTATCCATAATTGCAGGCTGGATTTGGGAAACAAAACAGGCAAATTGACATACAGATCAAAATGACCTAATCTTCTACAACCCCAATTCCGTTGAAGTTGGGACGTTGTGTAAAATGTAAATAAAAACAGAATGCATTGATTTGCAAATCGTTTTCAACCTATATTCAGTTAAATACACCACAAAGACAATATATTTAATGTTCAAACTGATAAACTTTATTGTTTTTTGAAATTATACAATCTTTTGTTAATTGATCCCTGCAACACGTACCAAAAAAGTTGGGACGGGGGCAACAAAAGACTGGGAAAGGTCATGAATGCACAAATAACGCCTGTTTGGAACATTCCACAGGTGAACAGGTTAATCTTAAACAGTTTAATATCGTGATTGGGTATAACAGGACCATCCCTGTCGTTCACAATCAAAGATGGGGCGAGGTTCGCCACTTTGTGAACAATCCTGTGAGAAAATCATCCAACGGGTTAAAAACAATGTTTCTCAACATTCAATTGCAAGGAATTTGGTGATTTCATCATCTACAGTCCATAATATAATCAAAACGTTCAAAGAATCTGAAGAACTTGCTATACTAAAGCGACAAAGCTGAAAACCAACACAGAATACTTGTGACCTTTGATCCCTCAGGTGGCTCTGCATTAAAAACTGACGTCATTGTGTAAAGGATATTACTGTGAGGACTCAGGAACACTCAGAAAACCATTGTCAGTTTACATAATTTGTCGCTACACCTGCGAGTGCAAGTTAAAACTCTACCATGCAAAGCAAAGCCATACATCAGAAAGGTTGGTTTGAAAAACAACCAGAAATGCCTTCTCTGGCTCCACTATCATTAGAAATGTGGTCTCATCAGACCACAGCACACTTTTCCACTTTGTGTCTAACCATTTCAAATGATATTGTACCCAGAGAAGGCATTTCTGGTGTATGGCTTTGCTTTGCATGGTAGAGTTTTAACTTGCAATCGCAGGTGTAGCGACAAATTATGTAAACTGACAATGATTTTCTGAGTGTTCCTGAGTCCTCACAGTAATATCCTTTACACAATGATGTCAGTTTTTAATGCAGAGCCACCTGAGGGATCAAAGGTCACAAGTGTTCGGTGTTGGTTTTCGGCCTTGTCGCTTTAGTATAGCAAGTTCTTCAGATTCTTTCAATGTTTTGATTATATTATGGACTGTAGATGATGAAATCACCAAATTCCTTTGAATTGAATGTTGAGAAACATTGTTTTTAAACCGTTGGATGATTTTCTCACAGAATTGTTCACAAAGTGGTGAACCCCGCCCCATCTTTGATTGTGAACGACTGGGATGGTCCTGTTATACCCAATCACGATATTAAACTGTTTAAGATTAACCTATTTACCTGTGGAATGTTCCAAACAGGCGTTATTTGTGCATTCATGACCTTTTCCAGTCTTTTGTTGCCCCCGTCCCAACTTTTTTGGTACGTGTTGCAGGGATCAATTTACAAAAGATTGTATAATTTCAAAAAACAATAAAGTTTATCAGTTTGAACATTAAATATATTGTCTTTGTGGTGTATTCAACTGAATAGAGGTTGAAAACGATTTGCAAATCAATGCATTCTGTTTTTATTTACATTTTACACAACGTCCCAACTTCAACGGAATTGGGGTTGTACATTCTCTAGTTGTGTAGACTTGGGCTAATTAAGATGATGAACATTTTAACTCTTGAGAGTGTAAAAATGAAACCAAATGGACCCGCAAGGGTCCATTTGGTTTCATTTTTACGTTCTCAAGAGTTACATCTGGTTAACCAACTTAACTGGAGACCACCTGGAACCCTCTCAGGGACCACTGGTGGTCCCCAGACCACCTGTTGAAAACCCCTGGTTTAAAGCACCCAAGTAGGAAGTAAACTAAATGCAAAATTTACAATATTATATTTTTGGGGGGCAAGTGACCATGACCTGAGGGCAAGTAGAACCTAACTTGCACTTGCCCGCTGGGCAAGTGCCTCGGAGACCTTAGTGTCAACCCCTGATTTGGTTTCATTTTTACACTCTCAAGAGTTAAAATATTCATCATGTGAATCAGCCCAAGTCTACACAACTAGAGAATGTAGAAGATTAATGGTCATTTTGACCTGTATGTTTGACTGTTTTGTTTCCTAAATCCAGCCTGGAACAGTGGACAAAAGCAAAAGAAATCTTTAGTTTTGGGGTCTGTGGGGCTAAAATGTCATCAAATGGTGGTCCGTTGCTCAAATGAGTTGCCCACCCTGCCATTCTTCCAGACCACCCTACTAGGGCTGGTTAAATCCAGCTCTGCAACAACAGATATGAAATGTACACATGGATTCACATTAAGCTGGGCAACATTGAAGCCTCCCCAACCCTACTGGCCAAAACGAACTGCAGGCGGACAGGCAAAATACATGGACGTTCATGGAAATATTCTGTGACATAAAACACGCAAAAGCCAACCAAAAGAGGTATTTCCAGTAGGTGTCTGGGTGTTTCAAACGCCACTGAGCAACTTGCATTGAAATGAATATCTGCGGGCTGGGCTGCCCGCCCTGTAGTTTATATAACTCACATGGGTTACAAAAACACCCAAGCCGTGTATTTTAAGAGCGACAGGAATTATGTTCAATATACATAATTACCGCTATACTGTATATCGTTTATGAGCAGCAACATCAGTGATGTCTCTGCAAGAGCTTGATTCCCGATCGGTTGGAGGTGAATCAATCAAAGCGAATGTACCCTACAGAACAATCAACAATCAATGGTGATTGGCTGCTGAACAAACCAATCAGCCAACCAATCGTCAGAAATGTCAAATTGCCGGCTGATATAAAAGTGAAACAAACCACAATGGGTTGCCATACAACCCCTTGTAACAAAACGCTTGCGAGTAGACGCATGTAAAGCTTTTTAGTTGTGAGCTACCATTGGATTGAACTAATTGAATCACTTGGGTAAACCAAATGCACACCCCTGGGATAAATTTAAAAATGTTTGGGCTTAACAGGGGTCACCCCATCTCTCCAGCTCTTTAATAAATAAAAACCCATTTTCGGCTGGCCCACCAATTTCATCCAAGTGAGAATCCCATCTGTCAGCTTCAATTTTATAATGTTCTTGTTCCAATTTTGTCAGCTCATTTGTTTTGTTCATCATTTCCAATTTGACTTGTTTATCCTGTATCCTGTAGAGCTCTCTGCTGATTTGATGAAATTGGTTTGCCGACCTAAAGAATAATTTTCTGTTTTTAAGAGAGAGACTTCAGTTACTGAGCACACACACTTTACTGCAACGACTGCAACTGAATATAGAAACAATTCAGTTAACGCTAAGAATTCATAGACATATCAATTTGGTTTGTAAAATAATTCTCTTCAGGCTGGATTCACACAAGCAAATCTCCAGTAAAACAAAACAGTAATATAACATTGACAAAATAACTCTAACCCTAACAGAATTACTAGTGTTGCATTTGCTACATTACACATTCTTACATACCATTATATTACATACCATACCAGATTTATCCGTAATTTGAAAGAAATAACACCCTGACAAGGTTCCAATCAATTTATCGGCTCAGCCCATTGTACACAACTATACACATCATCACATTCTCCTGCTTGCACGCATGCACGCACAGTCGCACACGCGCACACACACACATACACACTTATCTTGCCATGCATGCTGCTGCTTATAGTTGTCTTCAATTATCTTAAATCTGGGGGTATTATGGCTACACAAAGCGATCTGTTCACGTGTGACAGAAAGATGAATGCTTAAAAAAAACAGACTCTTTGATTGTATTAACCTGTGAATATTCTGACATCCTAGACTTCCCAGCATGCCTCAGGGCACATCTGTGTCTGTAATCTTTCTATTGTTGTGTCATTTGCCATGGGAATGCGTTGTGAGGTTTTATATGTCGCCTGTGATTAATGGCTTTGGTTTATGTACATTTAACCATTTAACCACTCTGTGTGTGTGTGTGTGTGTGTGTGTGTGTGTGTGTGTGTGTGTGTGTGTGTGTGTGTGTGTGTGTGTGTGTGTGTAGTGTGTGTGGGGGTGTGTGTGGGTGTGTGTGGGTGTGTGTGCGTGCATGTGTTTATTTGGTGAAATACAATTACTGTTTTGGGTTGTTGCACAGAATGACTTAATGTTTTATATTGATTGTTACATATGTTCATATTAGGGATTCGAGCTTCGAATCTGCAAAGCACTTTTAGGATCTTGCAGCTGATCTGGCTATCCAAACAGCTCTCTAATAATACCCAAAGCCTTAGAGTATAGACAGACTTAGACAAAAGTAAAGTTCACTGTGGAAGTTCTTCGAATCTACATAGTCTTCTATTGTTGAGAATGGGGACAAAATAGGGACAACCGGAGGTTAGACAATGCTTTGGAGTGAACCACCTGACGAGGTTCTGTTCTCTTATGTGTCCTTTCAGACATGCAGCAATTAACTCAAAAAATAAAATAAAAGCTACATTGAATCCACGTCTGGTGAGACACAGGCGTGTGCACGAAACAAGCATGCATGTGACAATTTCCATGTAAATACACTTGTGTCGTTTTCCCTTCGACTTCTCCACTTGTGTGCATTGCATTGAGTGCTTAGTATGAATGGATTGTCATCTGCAGGGGTCAATATCCTACACTAAACAGACACACGTGCATACAGACAGACACACAGGGACACACATAGCTAGTTAAAGGAGTGGTGTGCACCCCTCAAAAACCTCAGTTTCAGAGTAGAGCTAACACTGGGGATTTGACTAGTGTGCAAGTGGAACCTGTGTTGGCCAGCTAGGAAAAGTGAAGTGATTAATGGTAATGGCTTTTCCAAAGATAGCCTCTTGTGGCCTTCCATTTATCCCTCATTCTTCTGACAAAGTCATGTCATCTGTGGGATGAAATGCTGTGGCACAGGCGTCGTCTTTAAGGAGTGCGATATTTTATATAGTCAAAAACAAGCAGGTGAGTGTGTTTTTATCTGCAGAATTCAGGAAATGAGAGACACCAGACAGCAGATAAGGCAGGCAGACATGCGTTAATGGGCTGAGCACCGTGATTAATTGATTCACCCCTTCGGTGATATAACTCTCTCTGCGTATGGGTATATTTCATTCTCATACTCAGAAGTAGCTTCATTAATAATCAGTCATTCACGATTCCAGGTGACATGAGGGGTAATACATAAAAAGGGACTATAACTCATTGCTCATGCCTCATTGTCTCATGTGTGTCTGCTCAACACCTGAATTCCGCCTTGTCAAGACATATAGCTATACTTGGTCATGCATGGGTGTTGCACTGACCTGTACAGCAAACGAAAAGAGCTCATCTACAAGCTCATGATGCTTATAGATCTGCTATCATAAGTGTGCACACAAAGTTACGTAACCTACTGTACTGTACAGCAACTTTAGACTCATTTGCTCAGAGAAGCATTGTCATCATGATATTTACTATACCTCAAATTTTACCCGTGGAAGATTCTCTCATACTCTTTTTATCAGGGTAGGAAAAGCTGCCCTCATACATCAAATTATTGAGTACACTCTGACATTTGCCAGCAGATGTCATCTCTCAGCGCCCAAACAAAAGATTTATTCTAAATAATGGAACAAAAGGGGGACTCATTTAAAGACAAGCCTGCCAAAGTACCTGTCAAGCTTGCTGGCGTTACCAGCTTCAATTTCAAAATCCCCCCTGCTTTTGTCAGGTTGGCCAGCAGCATCAAGCCACCCCTGAGGCACATTCACATGGTTCTTCAACGTATATATCAGGGGCGGATATAACATGTCCCATTTGGGGGGGGGGGGGGGGCAAGAGAAAATGTTGGAGGGGCAAGAGAAAATGGTATGGGTGCGGCTTCATCGCCCGTGGCACGAAGCGATGAAGCAGCACCCATACCATTTTCAGTTAGAGGACTTTTATTAGTCAAGAATAATAACATCAGTTGTTGTTGAAGTTGCAACAGACACGCAGCATGCATAAAGCTAAAGGTCTGACTCAGAGAGTTTTCTGTTTTCAATGATGAAATGCTGTTGGTTTAGTGGTGACACAGCTGTAGTTAGTTGGCAGCAGTAGTAGTGTTTCAAATCATTTTAATTATAAGCACTTTCATTTCTTGGGTATCTTGGGTTGTTTGGATGCCATAATGTTGGGTGGGGCAGACTGGGCGTTTAGGGGGGCATTGCCTCCCCCCCATGCCCATGCCTAGATCCGCCCCTGGTATATATATATATCCCCACCTGACAGTCTCTGAGCCTCCTTCTAATTATGTTCATTTGCAGCGAGGAGGCTTATCATGCTGCTCGTCTATATGTGTCTCTGTGTGAAACACAACCACTGGAGGGATGCAGCCCCACTCTTTCTGCCATCTTAAGCAGTATGCAAAATAAAGACCCGCCGCAGATTATTGCTGAAGCTTCAGAATACGGCGTTGCATTGTGATCCTCTTGTGAGTTCTCCCAATTGTGCATCAGAGATATGGCAGAGGCTAATGTTGGCCTATTTGTTCAGCAGTCTGTCTGTCTGTTTGTTTGTCTGTCTCATCCATCTATTCTGTCTCA
Source organism: Benthosema pterotum (assembly GCA_039105355.1). NCBI lineage: Eukaryota > Metazoa > Chordata > Actinopteri > Myctophiformes > Myctophidae > Benthosema > Benthosema pterotum. The sequence continues at coordinate 42,250,137 of CM076983.1, read as the reverse complement.
TCCATCCATTGCCTATTGTGTCAGAGTAATGGAATTCTCAACAGTGCCGTGATGTAGGGCTATTGGTATTGGCAGGTAACTCAATTCAGGAGTGCAAAACAATATGTGTGCTGATGCATGACCCAAATGCCACAAGAAAAACATAAAGGAGAAAATGGGGCATATAGAGAAAAAACAGGGGGGAGAAGGGGAGGCATTAGAGCCCTGGGGGGCTCCATTTATTATACTTCCTGAGCATAAATCATTCGTTGCAACATAGATCATTCAAAGTCTCTCTATAGTTCATGTTGATTTGCCTCCTTTGGTCTTTTCAGTATGGCAACATTACTGACTTACATGGCCATAGCTGCCCCCTTTAGTCTGTTCATACCATCTCTGAACAGACATACAGCCCCATTAGCTGACAGACTTGGAGCTATTGCTGCCCAGGATCAGTCATGTCTTCAAGTCTGTTGTTGCCATGCAAAAGGCAGGCCCGGGGCAATAGGCTGGAAGACCTGACCCAAATCTGTCTTTACATAAGGCCCTTTACCATGACGGAGACAGACAGACACATGCTGCGGAGAATGAGGGGCGCGGGGCGCCTCCAAATAATTAGATTATTTCCAATATCATAACTGCAGCCAGTCATATGGGTGATGATGTGCTCTCTCCGACTGCTGCTGCATGTGCCGAGGAGCAGAAGGCTTGATTAAAGGGGGCGAGGGAGCAGCGCAGGGAGATGAAACAGGGAGGAGGAGGGGAAGAGAAGAGGATCAACACTACCAGCTTTTCTATAATTGGTCTGGAAGGAAGAGTGTTCTAATTGATGTAAAGTGTGCACATCGTGCATGTCTGCACATTATATTGAGCTGGAGCACTAAAGAACACACAAAAATAAACAAGTAAACACGCATCAAATGTAACTCTCCTCGTTCAGCAAGATACAGGTGCGCACCTGTCATTTGAAGTCTCAATAGGGCTATCCAAATAACAGCTCGTGCCTCCTGCTATCTATCTGTGAGGAACAGATGGGTTGGGCATTGCAATGCTGAAGGTAGTATCTGTGTGTATTATAGGGAAATTCCACCCATTTTCAACAAATGAACAAAATGAACCCCAACGGGTTAATTTGCTTCCATTTGCACGCTCTCAGAAAAAAAAAGCCATTAACATGGTGAAAATACATCTTGATGGTGTCATCAAGATGTTTCACCATGTTAGTGGCTTTCTTCAGACCTCCATTTCTTGGGAACACAGAATATGGGGGAACATTTTTTTTTTATCATATCCACCCAGCACCTCTAAGGTATACTAATGAGATATGACATATTAGAATGTTGAAAATGGGTGGACTACCCCTTTAATTTGCAGGTAATGAATAGGCTAAGCTACTAGTACACACATGCAGGCTATAATACCACATACAGGTGATGTGTGTATAGTCTACTGAGCACTGTTACGCGCGTGCAACACTAGCACGTACATTATTACAACTGATCCTTAAAAAACAAATACATGAACGTCGTTCAAACTCGAATCATCATGTGAACCATGATTTCCAAGCTGTACTTACGTGCCATATCGCAAAGAAGATCAGGGAAGCACAGAGGACCAAAGACAGCATGTAGCAGAAGGCAGCGAAAGTGAACATAATTGAAGGGGCGAAACGATAAGATGGATTTTTTTTTCCTCTCCAAAGAAGGACGTATACGTCGACTCCAATTCAAATCACACCTAAAACAACGTTGTAAATAAAGTTGTCATGGTGCCTCGTCGAGTCAAGGCGGTGACAGCACCATCAACGTGTCCCCTGAGTGTTTGCAACAATTTGTTGCAGAGTCTCTCCAGACGAACGAACGAACGGCGCGCGTCCACAATGCTCTTCACTTTGAAGTCGACGCGTGTTTACGCCGAAATTGTGACCGGTGGGAGGAGGAGGAGGGGGGAAGAAAAACAGTCCAGCTGGCCCAGTTGACTTGACAGGAGTATTAAATGTCCCCCCAACAACACCTTAAAACGATTACCATTTAAATCACAACCGACGAACGCACACAAATCACACGTACACCGCGGACTGGTGGAAATTGAAACCAAGGTTATGCGCAAAACCCCATCCGGAGAGATGTGAATTCAGCTGTCAGGCGTAATAATCCATTCAGCGGCTGGAACAGAACGCAACACAACACTGCTACACGCATAGAGGAGCTACATAACGCGCAGTTGGTGCTACGACATGCACGAGCGCCGTCTTCTTCGCCACTTCTGACACAAAGCGTAAAAATGCTGTTTTTATTTCCCAGGACACACCTATCAGCTCCAGCGCAGGGAAGAAGGCGCTTTTAACAGGTGGATTTAAAAAGACCCAGGGACGGGCAGAGAGTGTAGCAGGGGCAGGGGGCTGAAATCCCGCAAGAGGGCACTTTTGGACCAAAATAACCGAAAATCACATTTTAAAAATGCACTTGCTACACCTCTAACATTAAAGGGGAATTCCACCCATTTTCAACATTTTTTTCTGAGAGGAAGCAAATGCATTTGTACACTCAGAAAAAAAGAAGCGATGATGTAATCAAGATGTTTCACCATGTTAGTGGTGTTCTTCAGACCTCCATTTCTTGGGAACACAGAATGGGAACACCCAGCACCTCTATAGTATACTAATATTAGAATGTTGAAAATGGGTTGACTTTCTCCTTTAACAAATAAATAAATGTAAGATGCTGGAGAGGACCACTATAGGCTATTTCACACCTGGAGGGCCACAATGCATCAAAACTACCTCAAAAGTAGGCCTAACTGATCTACATGCTCAGATTGACGTGTTGCTCATAGATCTGCTATTTATGCCACATGTGGCCCACAGGCTGTCAGTAGCCCATTTTGAATTGGAACAGGTGAAATCAATAATATTTCAATAGTATTCCAATATTAACCTGCAGCCACACTGAGGTGAAGAAATGTGGCCCACTGGCCCCCATACTGGTTGTGGCCCTAAACAACCGCACATTTTGTTCAATGTAAAATACTGTGTTCAAGTTCAGAACACTTTTTGTGGAAAAATGCTGGCATGGAAAAGAGTGACGTTTCATCACCATAGTAAATGTTGCATTGGTGGTCTGAACTCTGGAGAGGACAGCCGTTTTACAGACTAATAAGGGGCATGCAGGGTCCGCCTCCGAAGCCCCCTTTGATGTGTGCACGTCCCTGAAAAGACCTGCGCGCAAAACCGAGAGGCGCAATTCGCTTGAAAACACATGACGGTATAAAAATGTTCCACTGATTAAAACTTTACATATCAGTCACTATATAAACTGGTATTTGAAAACATGTAGCCTATTAAGGGCGGTAGGTCTGAACGATGCAAAAAGATAAACTAGCCACAGTTAAAGCCAATGTATTTTAAAATAGTAGCCTATAATAGAAAATTCTTCACTATAGGCCAGGGGTTTTCAACAGGTGGACCGGGGACCACCAGTGGTCCTTGAGAAGGTTCCAGGTGGTCCCCAGGCTAAATGATGGAAAGTTGGTTAACCAGATGTAACTCTTGAGAATGTAAAAATGAAACCAAATGGACCCTTGCGGGTCCATTTGGTTTCATTTTCACACTCTCAAGAGTTAAAATATTCATCATCTGAATTAGCACCACTTAATTAAGAAGTCTACACTGTTTTGTTGGCAAAATACAGCCTGGAATTTTGGACAAAATCAAAAGAATTCTTTAATTTTAGGTCTTTGGGGTGAAAATGTCATCAAATGGTGGTCCGTGGCTCAAATGATGAATAAATGGTGGTCCCTGGAGTCAAAAAAGGTTGAAAACCCCTGCTATAGGCAATAGAATAGATGGATAAGGAAAGAGACTGGTCTTTTGTCGCCGCCTAGTGTTTGTAATGGATCACTGTAACACCTACACCAGCGCTGACGTGTGTTACACGGAAATTGGTATATCTATCCTGTAGCGTAACCTCTTCATTCAAATTATTTGCAAATGCAGTCAAAACTTCATCGGGCATTAATATTTCACTGCCTATAATGAGATGCCAAAACATTTGATAAGATGTAGCTTAGACTAATTCATTTGATTAATCTTACTGGTCCAGAGTCACATTATTCGATAGGTCATCAATTCCGGAGTGGCCATACTGTATAAAGGCTACTGTTGTGTTGACTCTCCGCTCATGTCACAAGAAAGTTTGTTTTAGCAACGAATTGAGATTGAGGCACGCTGTTGTCACGCATTATAGCAGGCGTTTGGCTCGATGGTACTTCCAATTAACCAAACTAAATAGCTATTAAAGACATGCATACTTCACAAAATTTGGGCCATGAATTACAAGAATATAGACCTCACGTTCGATATATCAAACCCAACCTGACAGAGTAAGTAGAACATTTTCCATAACCTATACCGGTAGGCTATATACAGTATTTACCTGTAGTGTATATGGACATTGGGCACTGAAACCTTTTAGCTTACATTCCTACACTGCTGACCGTGCATTAGTGTTACTGTTGGCACAGTCTACACTAGGCCTACCTTCGTTTGTGCAGAGCATGTTGCTATAAACTGTCAGGATAGGATATTACCGGTATACATCTTAGCCTGTTTTTATGAAAACATTATTTCCACACAATAACAGAACACTTACAGAAAGTCTCTGTAAGTAAAGAGCCTCTGTTCTCCCTGTTCAACCAGGCAGCTACACAGGCAGCATCAGGCACAGGTGCAAACATTGATTGGCACACGGTGATCACTGGCATTAAAAACATTAAAGGATTCCACACCATTTTCCACACCATTTTTTTATTTTTTATTTTTTTTTATCTTTATTTGTAGTTTTTTTCTTTCTTTTTTTGTCAAGGTGTTATTTTGTGAAACACTCCTTTATGGCTGTTTCCCCTATAGGCTACCCCAAAATAAGCTTCTAATGGGGCTATTATAAGCTTATTTTGGTGTAGGGGAAACAGCCATAAAGGAGTGTTTTCACAAAATAACACCTGGACCACTTTTTTCAAAAAGATTAACTGCAAATAAACCTAAAAAAAAAAAACTTTTGGTGTGGAATTCTCCTTTCTCTCTCAAATACTACTGCAGAGATATAGATGCATTTCTTTTAATGATCATTGGAATGTCTTGATGTTAAAAAATAGTCCATAAAAAGAAATAAACATTATATTTATGGACAATAGACATGCTGGAGTTTGGAATGGATTTGATGTGGTGCTATAATTCAACATACTGGTAATCCTGACATGGCCCACTGATTATCAAGAAAATATAGGCCTACACATGGCACTTCATGTCAAAAAGCTACAGATGGGTATAAGTAGGCCTATACATATTGTATACGGTATGAGTGTCTCTAGGGATTTTTTTTTAAACCCTTTTAGCAGCACTGTATCATATCACTGTAGTGTTTGCAAACTATTAATATTCAATCAAATCCCAAACATTTTTCAATGTTAAAATATAAGAAATGTATTTTTGCAGTGACCGACAGGCAAGCAGGCAAAGAGAGGTACAGAGACCGTGATGAAGGAGAGAGAACATGGATAAATAAATAAAGTTAGACAGTGACAGTCTCCACAGTAACAGTACAGAACTGTCATGACACCTGCTCATAAAGCATGTTGAGGTTCCTCAGACATTGAGAGGAAAATGTGTTTAAATCTTAATACCAGTGGTGGCCTGAACGCGTTTGGTCTGTTGAAAAATACAGATCAACAAGCTCATGGACACGAGTGGCGCGACATGAGCTTGTTGTTCTGCTATTTTTAAATTGAAATGTGCTGCAAATCTCTGTGTTATTTTACAGCTCTATCCCTAGAACAACATGTTTCAGATGTCTGCAGCCAATATGGTATGGTGGTCCTTGCAATATTTAGCACACTGACACAGGAACATAGATTTTTCAGAGAAACTGGAATCTGTCAGAATCTAGCATCAGAAATAAAACTAGTCACAAACTAGAATTTACTGTCAGAAACAATCAGGTGTCAAACAGTCTTAGATAGATCATTTTTCACAATTCAAAAATAGCAGACAAGCATGTCGCGTCGTGGCGCGACATGAGCTTGTTGATCTGCTATCAACAGCTAAAACACCAAAACGCGTTACAAAGGGTTAATACCAGTGGTGGACAGTAGCTCATTACATATACAGTACTTGAGCACTGTACTTGAGTACAGTTTTTATTATCCGTTTTACTTGAGTGTTTGCAATTTGGGAATTTGGATATATTTCGCTCAACTCAAAAAGAACATAATATATACAGTATTCTCCATTTCCATAAAGGAAACTGTACATGTGTACATATGGATAAATCAGCACTTAAAAATATACTAGAGCGGTGCCCATAAAGCTGTTCTAAATGTCATCAATATATATGTGTGTGTGTGTGTGTGTGTGTGTGTGTGTGTGTGTGTGTGTGTGTGTGTGTGTGTGTGTGTGTGTGTGTGTGTGTGTGTGTGTGTGTGTGTGTGTGTGTGTGTGTGTGTGTGTTAAAGTCGTCCTTTAAACTTAAACTCCTTGGAGTAATATCCCATTCCCTACTTGTAAAAAGAAACAATGCAAAATCTCAATTCTTATTTGGAAAATGTAGGGCATTATTGCATTTAAAAGCAAGTGCACCAGTTTAACCTTATTGTCGAGTGCCATCCACACTGACTCTCACCAGACCAGTGGCCTTGTGGTTAGAGTGTCCGCCTGGGGTTCGATTCCCGGTTGGGTCATACCAGACTGTAAAAATGGGACCCAATGCCTCCTGCTTGGCACTCAGCATCAAAGGGATGGATTGGGGGTCAAATCAACGAATGATTCCCGAGCGCGGCGCACACTGCAGCTCACCGCTCCAAGAGATGGGTCAAAAGCGGAGAACTAATTTCACTGCGGTAACGTGAGTGACTAATGACACTAATCTGACGACTTTGATGTTTGACCACTCAGGTGTGATCTTGACTGGCGGTCCCGTCGCCGCTGGCTGGCCTCTCCGCGCTACAGCGACGCCCCCTTCCCTCACATCAAAGACGCCAAGTTCCCACAAGACAGGCGTCTACTGAGGGCTTTCCCACGTGAGTATAGCAGCACCACAGGGAAAGATCACTTACATTTTCTTTCCGCATACAGTCGTTCTTCCGCAGAAACATTGCGTCTGCATATTTTATTTTGAAAGATTATTGATGCATTAAAACTAGGGCTGCAAGCCTGAAACTAACAATTATTTTCATGATCGATTCATCAGCCGATTACTTAAAGGGGAATTCCACCCATTTTCAACATTTTTTTCTGAGAGCGTACGAATGCAACCAAATCAACCCTAACGGGTTCATTTGGTTCCAATTTGTACGCTCTCAGAAAAAAAGATGTCACCATGTTAGTGGTTTTCTTCAGACCTCCATTTCTTGGGAACACAGAATGGGGGAACTTTTTTATCATGTCCACACAGCACCTCGAAGGTACATCAACGACATAGTAAAATGTTGAAAATCGGTGGAGTTCCCCTTTAAACGATTCATTGATTAATGGGAATCAGGCTGAAGCTCAGAGCGAACAGGACTTTCGGTGGAAGCTCCCAAGCTTTGGAATGAGCCGTTTCTCCACATAAGACAATAGCCTGGCTAAAACCAGATCGAATCAGCTTTTGGCAAAAAAATGCCTGCCTGCTGATAAAACGTTAAAACGTGTCTTTATTCTTTGGCATTTACAAACATCACATGAGGTGTTTTTGACGTTAAAAGTGACACTGTGTTTGTTTGTGTTTATTTATTTATTTTTAAATGAAGTTGTGTTTTTGTTTTTGTTTTTTTTTATCTTTTAACGTAAATCACTTCGGTACAAGTTTGTTGTTGTATAAATGTGCTATATAAATAAAGGTGGTATGGCAGGGTATTATAGCAGTGCCCAAAATAAGAAAGCCTGTTGAATGCGGTTAAGTCTTGTCTGTCTATGGGTCTACCCTACATGCCTTTAACCAATTGAAAGGTACCTACAAACTGTTTTAATTATTCAAATATTCTAATGCAGGGGTTTTCAACAGGTGGTCCGGGGACCACCAGTGGTCCTTGAGAGGGTTCCAGGTGGTCCCCAGGCTAAATGATGGAAAGCCGATTAACCAGATGTAACTCTTGCGAATGTAAAAATTAAACCAAATGGACCCTTGCGGGTCCATTTGGTTTCATTTTTACACTCTCAAGAGTTAAAATATTCAGCATCTGAATTAGCACCACTTGATTAAGAAGTCTACACTGTTTTGTTTACAAAATCCCAGCCTGGAATTGTGGACAAAACCAAAAATAATTCTTAAGTTTGATGTCTTTGGGGTGAAAATGTCATCAAATGGTGGTCCGTGGCTCAAATGCTGAATAAATGGTGGTCCCTGGTGGCTGTTCTAATGTGTATAGAATCCAACATGGCGTCCCTAGAGGAGTGGATGTATCACCCTCACCTCAGCCAGCGGCGGGTCCTCATGGCCACCCCAACAGAAAGGTCTTCACCCGAAGGGCTTCACGGACCGGCTGCTGAGCAGTCTCAGCTTCACAGCAGCACCGCAGCCTTCACAGGCAGGAGGAAAAACAGTTAAGTCCATTAAATAGACCGCTTTCGTATTGTAAGAGTTGCTGCATCACACTGACTTCTGCTTCCTCAATCTCACAACATAGTGGACAAACACTAACATAGTAATAATATAATAGGCTTACAAAAAAAATAATCAAAACTTAAAAACCTTGATGATTTTTTGCCATTGTTACACCAATAAATAAGAACTTTCATGCTAGAAGGCTTTAAGCAACTTAGTTGTAGTTAGGACCATAGGACCAGCCCAAAGTGGCCCAAGTGTTATTTTGTGCAAAAAATGCTTTATTGGCTATTTCCCCTAACACACTATGTCACACTTTACTCCACGCAGGCGCCATTTCTGTGTTCCAGTCGTAAAGCATGAGGCCACAAACGTGTTTGAAATTGTTAGGCCAGAAAAGATTGGAAACACCTCCTCCTCTGTTTATGCTGACAGTCTCTGAGTCTCTTTTAGACCATCATCATGGAGTAATTGGAACCAGACCATACATCTCCCCTGAGTACAGTCCAGGCTTCTACAAGTTCAACACCTCTCTATGCCGTTATGGGTAAGAAACCTCTCAGTGTTCAGTCAGTTATGACTTTTGTAACTCTGACTTACACGTGTGCAAATGTAAAATGTGATTCAGCCAAATGAACAGAAGTGTGTGTGTGTGTGTGTGTAAACACATTTGAGTAGAGGAAAGTATTATTATGAAAACAATGACCACCTGTAAACTCTTTTAAATACAACGCAATAGTCATCTGTGCAGTACGTGTACGACTGTTTCATGTGTTTTATGCAGGACAACATGAGTAAAACAAGAAATGTGTTACCTTTTTATTGCAAATACCATTGCTTAACATTACCATTCCATCAGGTAAATATTAAGCACAGTGGTGGTAATAGAACTACCACACCTATTGATTTTGTGAAAGTTTCTTAACTTGATTAAAATGCAGTGATGGACTAGGGCAAGTGCAGTATAAGCATACGGCCAGCAGATGGGGCCATTGTCCTTTTATTGCTGTATGGTCAACAAACCTCTCATAAAATGTTTGGAAATGTAACATTGGTCAATTATTTCTTGAGTTACAGCTTGTAAGGAACAGACATTGGTGGAATGAGCTACACAGCCAAATGTGTGTGTGTAGTGACCCCGGAAAATGTTGCTTGGTACCTTTGGTTTCTGTCTAAACTGTCAGGAATTTGTTCGGACTAAAGAACCAAAGAAAAAGTTACTGTAGAAGTTTTGTTAGTCCAAATCTAGAACACTGCAATAGGACCAAAGGCTGCAAACAGCCCCAAATGAACATCTTTGCAAATCTTTGCTATAGCATTAGCATTAAACAGTATGGTAACCCAATTTCCTCAAAGCAGTTGATAAAGTGAATCTCGTACAATTTTCAGGACTACATCAAATTTCAAAGCAGACACCTCTGTACCCCTCCGGGCTCCTTCCAATACTCGGTGAGTGGATGTAGCTACAGTATACCGCTCTAAGTAACTGGTTCTCACTTTGATGTCAAGGAATCCCCTGGGCGTCCCTGACACAGCAAGTTTGAGAAAGTTCAGATAAATCTAGGGTGTGGTAAAAAGTAGCTCAATATATGTTGTACAAGCTCACAATGTAAATGCATTGTAACATTTATGAGCCTGTATATCAATATGTTCCTAATAAAAAAGAAAATAAATAAATAAATATAATTACATTTAATATTACGATGCCAACATGTCTACCTACCTGTATATATTTAACCCATTTAGGCCTGACCTAAGGTTTCTGAAAAAACTTGAAATATTTATATATCAGCTTAAAAAAGGTTAATTCTGGAATAATACATATTGTACCGAATCCAAAAATGGATTCCCGCCTGAAAGGGCTAAAATGAAACACATGGCGCTCTCCCTGTGCCTGTATTTTGGGTGTTTTCACTAGTCACTGGAATGCACTGAAAGAATGCATACATTGTTTTAGTAGGTAATATTCTGACGAATCGTTTTTCATAATTTACAGGCTGCCTTACATCGAAAAAGATAAGCTCTGGGAGAAACAGGAAGACATACATGAAGTGAAGAAGCTGGAGCAATGGCAGCCTGCGGACAGCATCTATAAAACACTGCTAGAGGGATTTAGACACACAAGGAAGCTAGGATCTTCACCAGTGGATGGAATTTAAAGATGGAGTGCCATGATTTTTTTCTACCCTAAAACATGCTCATCAGGTATTAATGTTAATTAGTAAGATTTTTTTGCCAAAAAGTGTACAGTACAAACTGTTATTTTTATGATTCCACCCAGACAGTTCATTAAGTATGCCTGATTTGCCTGGTGGGTGGTGATGGGTGGAGATCCACCTGAACTGAAGCCACACCCACAGCTTTAGTTGCATGATAAAGGGGGAGGGGTTAGGGGAGGGGCTGAGCACATATATGGATTTTTTTTTTCATTGGTACATTTGACTGGAAAGGTTCAGCCCCCAGGAAGAAACCCTAAATACAAAGGGAAGACATCATTGCACATAAAAAACACACCAAGGGGTCTATTTACATACGGTCACCTCTTAAACATGTACAAAATTGGAAAAAATACAAAAATCACGGCACCCCCCCTTTATGTAACCGTCACCGTCAGTACATTTTACTAAGTTTTGTACTTTGCTATTCATTGGTTATATGGTTCGTAATAATCAGCTAAATCTGCAATTATGCCGCATTTTATAATTCAGCTAATTGAAAATAATAATATTAATAATAGTGAACCTCAAGAAACCTCAAGTTGAAATGTTGATGCCAATTTCACAATCCTCCATATTGTTTACCTACACTGCTTCGGAGACCTTCATCCTCCTCGTCTCGACTCAATGGACACAAACCATGGCCAGTCAGCACATCTATTTTAATGCAAATGCCTTCGGGACTGCAAATGTTATTGGGTCCCATGCATCATTATTCATAGCTATCTGGCTACACTGCCAGATCTGTTTGTGCATTATGTGCCTTGCCACCGTATCTGCATATCAATTTCCCACGTTGTGGATTGCTGAAGCCCCTCTTGCGCAGAGGAATATCACTATTATTTGTGACAACAGATGCCTGCATTGGAACAATACAAGCCAGGGATGTAACATGTCCCATTTGGGGGGGCAAGAGAAAACGGTATGGGGGCGGACTTTTATTAGGCAAGTATAAGCATCAATAATAACATCAGTTGTTGTTGAAGTTGCAACAGACACGCAGCATGCATAAAGCTAAAGGTCTGACTCAGAGAGTTTTCTGTTTTCAATGATGAAATGCTGTTGGTTTAGTGGTGACACAGCTGTAGTTAGTTAGTAGCAGTAGTAGTGTTTCAAATCATTTTAAATATAAGCACTTTAATTTGAAATATCTTGGGTTGTTTTGCATGGCATCGTGTTTGGGGGGGTAGACTGGGTATTTAGGGGGGCACTGCTCCCCCATGCCCATGCCTAGATCCGCCCCTGATCTGCATATCAATTCCCATTGCTGAAGCCCCTCTTGCGTGGAGAAATATCACTATTATTTGTGACAACAGATGCCTGCATTGGAACAATACAAGGCATGTTGGGCAAATTGTGCCCGAGTGTAAAACTGGCTGCAAAAACCTCCTGTCATTGCTACTCTCTGTCTTTGTTTAGTCAGTGGCGTTTCTAAGCAGGCTCCAGGGAAAATCTCCTGTAAAATGGCGCCCCCCCAAGTTATATGTTATTTAGTTTAAAAATAGTTCATCATTTTATATGTGTTTGAAATGTTCATTTCTAGTTATAGAGGATAAGTATAATGTATTTATCTATCGTAGGCTTATTAGCCTGGTATCGTTTTAACGCATGTCCGGTGGTTGCCCCCTCCCCTCACCCCCCTCCCCTCATGGTCGCCCCCTCCCCTCATGGCGCCCTAGGCAACTGCCTAGTCTGTCTGATGGCAAAAACGCCCCTGTGTTTAGTGATTCAAAATATGATTCCCCAACCACCCCCTTTTATTTCCCCCTCATTCTATATTTTCCTTTCACCTTTGCCTCCACTATGATTTGCTGCTTTTGGCGATACAGTAGTGAATGTTTGTATATCTATAAGATGTCTTGATGGAATGAACATGGTAGAATGTAGAAATGCTTTATTGGTGTCGTCAATCATCAATTAATCAATCAACTGCATGACACCAGTTTTGGATTAATATATGCATAGTCTTAGTGGCATGTCTAACCACTTCATCAGCTCAAAATGAACTGATGAAGCCAATCAATCATACTCATGAGTGTGTAGCAGGGGTTGACACTAAGGTCTCCGGGGCACTTGCCCATCGGGCAAGTACAAGTCAGGTTCTACTTGCCCTCAGGTCATGGTCACTTGCCCCCCAAAAATATATATTGTAAATTTTGCATTTAAGTTTACTTCCTACTTGGGTGCTTTAAACCAGGGGACCACCAGTGGTCCTTGAGAGGGTTCCAGGTGGTCCCCAGCTAAGTTGGTTAACCAGATGTAACTCTTGAGAATGTAAAAATGAAACCAAATGGACCCTTGCGGGTCCATTTGGTTTCATTTTTACACTCTCAAGAGTTAAAATTCATCATCTTAATTAGCCCAGGTCGCAATGACCACCTTCAAGACAAATTTATCTTATCAAATTTACACTTGCCCGATCGGGCAACCAGGTAGCAGTCTTTACTTGCCCCACCATTTTTTGTACTTGCCCTGGGCAAGCGGGCAAGTGTTAGTGTCAAGCCCTGTGTAGGTATGCTATTGTCTTTAACATGTCTAAAACAGACATGAGCCCAAGGACGAAAGGATCCAGGATGGAGTCCGAAGGCTCATTGTTCCGAAATTACTAACCCGGCCTATCCCTAACGCAAATCATAACTGCAGCATGGCAGCAGTTATACACATCAGTCTACACATCAAAAATGTGATTATTTCATTTCGAGGCTACCTAGAAAGTTTGAGCTTTGAAATAGTGGTGATGGTGTTACTTACTGTCATAGTGTTTAAGAATAATGCACTTATAATGAAAAATGGAGGGGGAGAATTGGTTTTCTTGTAGCTACTGCTGACGTTTGAAAACAGTATTTGGGGTTTGAGTTGACACTTTCACGTTTTTGTCCACAATTGGGAAAGGGAACTGGCAAAATGTTGGTCAAAATAACAATTATTCTCCATTTTCTAATTGTGTCGACTCAAATTAGATTCAGATGTTTAAATATAATTTAACTAAGAGTTACAGATCTATACATTTTAGGGGACTGTCATGTGATCTACCTGCACGGCCTGTGTGATCTACTGGTAGATCACAATCTACCTTTTGGGCACCCCTGGTGTAGATCATCATCCATAGCAATCCTGCTTTGAAAAGGCACAAAATCAAGTAGGTACCCATGACTGATTTACTCTTGCTCACATGGACACTGAAATACAGTGTCCACCTCAATGTCTGTGTGACAGAGAGAGTACTTTCAGCATGAAATTAACTTTCGGACAATTCACTATTTCTTGAAATTAAAAGCTTCAAAATGCTTGAAGCATTTTAAAAGAATTTGTCAAAGAAAGGGCCTGACCACTGTACTGATATCGCGCACGCACGCACACACACACGCGCACACACACACACACACGCACACACACATTTTAATCTAAACGGCTCCCCTCAGAAGTCTGTAGTGCTGCCTGTGGTAGTGGCCAGGTGTGGAATGAAGGAGAACATGGTTGTTGTAATATTACCTTATCTAGCAGTTCCAGGCTGCAAAGTGCACACCTCCAGAAAATCTCTAATTACATGCAAATCTCCCAGAGCATTTTGAGGGATGAAATACATTCAGGTATACAGGCTACTGTGTGTGTGTGTGTGTGTGTGTGTGTGTGTGTGTGTGTGTGTGTGTGTGTGTGTGTGTGTGTGTGTGTGTGTGTGTGTGTGTGTGTGTGTGTGTGTGTGTGTGTGTGTGTGTGTGTGTGTGTGTGTGTGTGTGTGTGTGTGTGTGTGTGTGTGTGTGTGTGTGTGTGTGTGTGTGTGTGTGTGTGTGTGTGTGTGTGTGTGGGGGGGGATGTGCGTGGCGCAGTATCGATGCAAGTAAAATTTACTTGCATCGTGCTATTTCAGGTATAGAGGCTAACAGTGTGAGTGTGTGTGTGTGTGTGGGGTGTGTGTGTGTGTGTGTGGGGGGGGGGGGGGGGGGGGGTGATCGATTTGACTAAATAGGCTATTTCAGGTATACAGGCTACTGTGTGTGTGTGTGTGTGTGTGTGTGTGTGCGTGCGTGCGTGCGTGTGTGTGTACTGTTGATGTAAGCACTTAGGAAATTAATGAAGGTGCTCTGGGGGGAGGGGAGGAGGGATTCTTTCCAGATAAAATAATATTAAAAATATTGATTCCTATGAGGAAATTACATACTGGGGGAAATGGAAAAGTAGAGGATTGCCTGGAAGTTCATTGTGTTTTAAATATAGCACCAGACTGTTGTTTAATTTACAATTCAGCAAACTCTCTTAATCCAAAGTGATTTACAGTAAGCAAGAACACAAAACATGGTATACGTCAAATGCATTGAAATAGTAGAATATAGAATATACACATAAATTACATGTAAGTTTAAGAACCTAAGAGTGGAAACTACTGTATGTGTGTATAGTTTACATTATAGTGTGAGTGCAAAGTGCTATTTAAGTTACATACAGTAAGTTCATAATTACATAAGTTCATCTTATTTATACACACGCCTGTAGCTGGCCGAGTCGAGGGCAAGTACTAACTTGCAAATTTCAAAGATAGTGTTAAGATGGAGTCTGAAGGGGTGGGTTTTGAGGGGAGATTACCGAGACCATGTTGCGACTGTGGTCACGCCCCTTTTTAAAAAGGTTGCGACTATTTTAAAACAATAGCAACCTTTTTAGAGGTCGGAAACCCAAACGTTTTCCCAAACCATCACGGCCGCTTTACCTTTTTTCTCAACCATAACTAAACCTAACCATAGCCTTAGCCTTAAACTTAACCTCAGTATACTTGAGCCTAAACCTAACTTTAACCTCTGACTTATTAGAAATCTTGCAACCGTTTTAAGCTGGTCGGTGCAGCTGTAAATATGTTGCGACCATTGAGAAAGGACGTGACCATGTTAGCAACGGTCCCAACAATTTTAGAAAACGGCTGCGCCCTTTATAGAAGTATGGCAGTGGTTGAGAAATAGTTTCGCCCCTCCTGGTTTTCAGGAGGGGCAGACTGGGCATTTAGGGGGGCATTGCCCCCCATGCCCATGCCTAGATCCGCCCCTGACACACACACACACACACACACACACACACACACACACACACACACACACACACACACACACACACACACACACACACACACACACACACACACACACACACACACTAGCATAACCTCATGTGGACAATGGCACATTTAACATTCATTCCGAAGGCCTGGATGCTCAGTCAAGCATTACAAATCTCCTAGGATTACATTGGGGGCACAACGGGCGATGACAAATCATGGGTGCCACTGATGGAAAGTCAGCACATCAAGCAATCTGAATTCTCTCCACTTGTGGCACTCGCCCAGCGTAACCCTGGCAAGTTTGAGCAGGACAAGCAGAAAATGCCATTAGCACTTCAGCAAATTATAGTGTTTTCACTCCACAAGTTGGGAGTTTGGCCATAAACGGATTGATTTGAGAGGGGGAATATTTGTTTAATTAAGTGATAGAACATCATTCACCAAACTGATGTCCCATCGAACTGCCTTTACTGATGATGGCTGCTATTTTCTACATTTGCTTTACTTTCTTGTCGGGCAGTGGGCAAACTGCAGACCACCAGTTTTAAAATTGTTGCACACAATAAGTAATATGTGTATTATGTATAGTGAAGTGACTAAAACAACTATCGTAGGCAGAGTTTTGTCGCTGTTTTAGTATGTTGGGACATGTTGGAAATATTACATGGCTTGTGTTCTGTTGATTGGGTCCAATATTTAGTTCAGTGACTATATGTAGATAAATGTTTCAGAAGCTGTGTACACACATTGGCGAATAGATCCCAACCTGCTCCCCCAGATAAGGGGAAGATGCAATGTTGCCAACTGCCAAAATCCAAAATGCACTATTGGCACTTCCAAAATGCACTAGAATGCGCTAGAGCAGAGGGTTTTCAACCATTTTCATACCAGGGCCCACTATTTATTCTGCATTTTAACCACAGAGCGGAGGACCATCATTTGATGTTGAGTTAATCTCTCTGACTAGGAGAAATAACTGGCAAAATGTTGGTCAAAATGGCAGTTCTTCTACATTTTGAAAATGTGTAGATTCTTGGACATAGGTAATTTAGATGTTTGAATATAATTTAACTATTGAGAGCGTAAAATGAAACGCTCTCAAGAGTTTCATTTTACGATCTCAAGAGTTACAGATCTATACGGGTCCATTTGGTTACCAATGGTCCTTTCTAGGAAGGAAGGAGGACTCTATATCATAGGAGGAAAAATGGTGAAAAACGAGGTTTTTATCTCTGGTGCCTGTCAACCAATTTCGCTACAACTCACCATCCAAAAAGCACTAGATTTTCCGCCAGGAGTTTTTCACTAATTTTAGTGCTAGGGGGGTCTGAAAAAAGTGACAAATGCGGCAAGTTGGCAACACTGGGAGGATGGTGTGTTTTGCTTTTCCATCTTGGCCTATATAGGCTAAATGATTGCCATTAAGGAGTTCCACCATGAATTTAAAATCAAATGTATCATATAAATGTTGCATTTTAATACATTTTAATGGTAACTATAGCAACAATTTCCCATTGACAGCCCATACATGTAGACAGAAAAGTCCTATAGCGACACATCAAACTCACAAAAAGCTTGAATTATACATTACTGGATGGCCGTATGGTTAGTGTCCATGCCGGCCGGGTTATACCAAAGACTTTGAAAAGGGACCCAATGACTCCCTGCTTGGCACTCAGCATCAAAGGGATGGATTGGGGATCAAATCAACTAATGACTCCTGAGTGCGGCTCACCGCTCCAAGAGATGGGTCAAAAGCCGAGAACCAATTTCACTGCGATAACGTGAGTGACTGCTCATAGGAGCGTTTGACTTGACCTTGACTTTATACTTCATCTGAAAAGTGTTTGTTAAAAAAAATCTACCGCAACATGTTTTTAGGAGCTGCTTTCTGTCAAGAAAATCCTTGTCTATAGCTCCATATATGGACTGTTATGAAATCATTCGGACACCTGCATTTCCAACTTGCATCCAAATTCTAAGTAGTTAAGTGTCCAACAGGGCACCACTCTAGAGGCTCTGGAGAGAGGCCAACTTAGCCAATTGATCACACCTGATCGCCCCTAAATCCCCATAAAGCTGCACTAAATGGAGTTATGATTGAGCCCTCCCCTCACCTCTTTTTATCTATGCCCTGAACGAGAGTATAGTTCTACCTGGGCACCAACAGTCAGGAAGCTGCCAGTTTTCTTTTGTTTAAAATGGGAAATTGTAATTGTAATGAATCAATCTGCTGACTGTATTGGGCAATTTGTCATAGGGATTGCTTGTTCCTTTTGCTTTAATATTAGATGGCATGTCAATCTAGGTGGGGTTTTCATGATTCTGAATCCATTACAATCATTGGTTTTGCACAAAAAACACTCTAATAAGCTAATAACAAGTGACAATGGTTGTTGGTACTATGGTACTATATACCCAGCCATATATCTTGACTGCCAGACTACAAGCTGTGGTGTCAATCTAGTAATGTACTCTCTCAAAAAACGATTCTCAGCTGTGCTATACCTAATCTTTCAGGACAATATTGTTTATTGGTTAGTGAAAACACAGATGCACCGCAGGAAGTGGAGGACTGAGGGCAAGCTAAACAGGAAAATACCTTTTATAAACATTATACTGATGCAGGGGTTGACACTAAGGTCTCCGAGGCACTTGCCCCCATCGGGCAAGTGCAAGTCAGGTTCTACTTGCTCTCAGGTCATGGTCACTTGCTCCCCAAAAATATATTGTAAACTTTGCATTTAAGTGTACTTCCTTACAGGTGATCCGGGGACCACCAGTGGTCCCTGAGAAGGTTCCAGGTGGTCCCCAGTTAAGTTGGTTAACCAGATGTAACTCTTGAGAACGTAAAAATGAAACCAAATGGACCCTTGCGGGTCCATTTGGTTTCATTTTTACGCTCTCAAGAGTTAAAATTCATCATCTTAATTAGCCCAGGTCTACGCAACTAGAGCATGTAGATTAGGTTTTTGTGTATGTTAATTTGCCTGTTTTGTTTCCCAAATCCAGCCTGGAATTGTGGATAGCTAGAAAGCAGGGAAAGACACAGAGGCAGAGTGCAATGACTGCCTTCAAGACAAATTTATCTTGTGTTGTGTTATAGTGCACTATGTTGCACACTTGCCCGATTGGGCAACCAGGTAGCAGTCTTCACTTGCCCCACCATTTTTTTTTACTTGCCCCGGGCAAGCGGGCAAGTGTTAGTGTCAAGCCCTGTGATACCTTCCCCCAGAGGCAAATTCAAAGGAATCAAACAGCAGAGGGTGCCATTTTTGCCCATGGGATTCTGACTGTACTCAAATAAGTTGCTGCATTATTTTATTTTTTTCTTCAGTCCATTAGTTATCACTAGGTGCTTTTCGGCCTGTGAGGTGTAGAGATAGCCTATTTACCTGTTCTAGTGCTGCCTATGGAACACCACTTTTAAATATTCAATATGAGCCAAGTATACTTAAGTATAATAGTCTTAAGTATATATCTGTTGCATATATAAAAAGTGAACTTAAACATACAGTATTTAAGTATATACAGTATCTTGAGTATAGAAATAAATAGACTTAAAAGTATACAAGTCTATAGTATAATATACTAGTATAGACTAGTATACTTTTAAGTCTATTTATGAACAGATATCTGTTGACTAGAAGTAAACTTGAAGTCTACTTTCGTATAGTAGAATTAAGTATATTTAGTATAACAAGTATACTTGTAGGACACATTTACATACTACTTTTTGCTAAGGGTTGTGCCTCTTGCGAATGCATGCATTTCTGCATGCACACACACACACCTCTAACTTGTCTTGAAATGTCTTTATCTTCAACTCATTTCTCTCACTGATAGGTAGGTAGTATTGCTGCAGCATAGCTGCTAAGAGTCAGACTGTACTTTATGTTTCGTTTGTGTTGTGTGGTGGGGTACCATTCCCAATTTATCTCACTGCCAAATCTCCTACACAGTCCCTGTCACTGCTCCATGTCACACAGCCCATATTTGTCCTGGTTGTGGGTGTAGAGACAACCACATGCATACAGTCACCACCAGCTGCTTCTTTTAACCAGTAAGCAGTACCTTTCTCTGGAGCAGAGAAAGATGTACAAAAAATAAAAATACATCCATCCAGGGGTGTAGTGGAGGGGGGATGTGGGGGACCCCACTTCTCACATCTAAAATATTTTTGGAGCAAAAGTAGGCCTATGTTTTTTTTTTTTCGTCTTGTCATTTACTTGGATACTATTAGGCATTGGAAACAATCTTCTCTCCCCTTCTGTGTTTCCTAGAAATGGAGGTCTGAAAAAATCATTAGCATGGCGAAATACATCTTGATGACATCATCAAGATGTGTTTCACCATGTTAATGAGTTTCCTTTTTTTTCTGAGAGCGTACAAATGGAACATTTTCACATTTGTGCACTATGGAAGCCTGGAAGTCTAAATAAATGTCATCAAATGGCATCTGTGGCTCAAATGCAGAATAAATGATGGACCTTGATATGAAAAATCTTTAAAACCACTCATTTAAGGTATATTTAGAACTGATTTAAAAAATGTGATTAGATTGCGATAAATCAAAGATTAACTACGGGCAATCATGCGATTAATCGTGATTCAATATTTTAATCGACTGACAGCTCTAATAATGATATACTGTATAAATAATTAAATATTTTTTTCTGAGAGTGTACAAATGGAACCAAATGAACCCGTTAGGGTTCATTTGGTTCTATTTGTACACTCTCAAAAAAAAGAAGCGTCTAAAGAAATCCGTTAACATAGTGAAAATACATGTTTCACCATGTTAGTGGTTTTCTTCAGACCTCCATTTACTTCAATGACATAGTAGAGACATAGTTCCCCTTTAAACACTCCCCTTTAAACCCATTGTGTCTGATATATCTGTTGAAAAATAGCAGATCAACAAGCTCATGTCGCGCCACCGAGTGGCACGACATGAGCTTGTTGTTCTCTATTTTTGAAAAATTGTGAAAATGATGCGCAAATCTAAGAATATATTCTATTTGACACCTGATTCTAGTGACCAGTTTCTAGCTGGTGCTAGAGACAGATTCTAGTGACCAGTTTCTAGTTTCTGATGCTAGATTCTGACAGATTCTAGTTTCTGACAGCTAGTTTCTGATGCTAGATTCTGACAGATTCTAGCTCTGAAATATCTATCTTCCTGTGTCAGTGATGCTAACATTATTTCTAGCCAAGGACCACCAGAATTATCCATATTGGCTGCACCGCCATCTGAAAACATGTTGTTCTCGGGCCCCAGAAGCGAAATTGAGATAAATGTTTGCTTCCATAATGTTCAGAGATTTGCAGCACATTTTCACAATTTTTCAAATAGCAGAACAACAAGCTCATGTCGGCACGTGCGCGACATGACTTGTTGATCTGCTCAACAGATACGCGTTCAGGACACAAAGGTTAAACACTCCGTAACCAACAGTCTCTGCTGTGCCTCCTCTGAGGTCAGACAAGATGAAGGCAGGAAGGAGGACCAGGCTCTGGAAGAAGAAGTGGGAGAGAGAGAGAGCAGAATGGAGTACATCTTGTAGAAACACAGTCTATCCTCCAGGCAAATCTAGTGAAAGTGCCCCAGAAAATGGATACGCAGAATACAGGAAGGAAGGACCTCATTTGTCTTGGTGATGTATATTGACATGGGCCCTGGAATGGATGGCCAAACAAATTGGAGTTGAGCCCAATGCAACGGACGGTGGAGTAATGGATATATGGTCAGATGGTCAGCTAGTAAAACTAAAAGCATATTGAAGACCTGCTGGGACCAGCAGAGCTGCTTTGTGGCTGTAGTGTTGCCACACATCCCGGATTTTCCGGATTGTCCCGGATTTTCTTGGTCTGTCCAGGAAAAAATACTTGAATGTCCCGGATTTTTATACATGGTCAAAAGTATTTTTCCCCCTTTTTTTACATGGCCAAAACTAGAAACCGCAACTACCCTGACTTGCGTCACTCACAGTCTCAGATCAGTATGATAGTCCTATTAAATTGTAGCGTGCCTGTGCATACAAGTGTTGCCAACTTGGCACATTTGTCGCTATATTTACCTCATTTTCCAGACCCCCCTACCGCCAAAATTAGTGGAAAAACTCCTGAATCTAAATCTGTTTATCTAAAGATAACTGAGATGAGAGAAATGACAACTGGGCTGCTCCAGAAAGAGTTGGAAATTAATGGTTAAGTAGCCTAATTGTTAATCTGATATGTAGAAGAGTAATAAAATAATGAGAGCAGTAACATTTCGGTGTAAAAGTGTGATATATTTCTGGGTTAGATGTTTAAAGAGGTGCGTTGCTTTCGACCAAAAGGCCGATAATGGCCGCCGATAATCGGCCGCCGATTGGATGGTCAAAATGTCCAGGATTTTTGTCAGACACATGTGGCAACCCTATTTGTGGCCCTGCTATGGTTTTTACTGGCCCTCCAGGTTGGGGTTGGGCACAGGGCTAACAACCCAGTACCGTAAAAAACATATTGTTACGGAAACAGCAACAGAGGAAATCAACATGAATGTACGGAATGGGCTTCCAGGGTCGTCAGAAGATACCTGTATGAATGGCAGTAGTGAGAGCCGAAAGGAAGCTACTGACAGGAAGTTGGAAGTCCTGAACGCGAAGTGTAGGACCAAACTCGGCTTTTGGAATGTAAGAACTATGTTCGAAACAGCAAAATTGGCCCAAGTAACATCAGAAATGAGGCGCTACAACTTGCACGTCCTTGGCATCAGTGAGTGCAGATGGATCGGATCTGGCAGACAGAAGACCAGCACAGGAGAGACAATTTTATACTCGGGTAGGGACGACAACTTGCATCATGAAGGGGTAGCTATTATCCTAAAGAAAGGAACTGAAAAATGTCTGATGGAGTGGAAACCAGTCAACAGCAGACTTATGAAAGTTAGAATGAGAGGAAAGCACATCAACACCACCATCATCCAGTGCTATGCCCCCACTAACGACAGTGATGAGGAGGCAAAAGATGCCTTCTATGAACAGCTTCAAGCTGAGTTGGAAGGGTCACCACGGCACGACCTAAAAATCGTAATGGGCGACCTGAATGCTAAAGTTGGGAACAAGAACACCAACTATGAACGAGCAATGGGGAATGAAGGCTGTGGAACCATGAACGACAACGGAAAACGGCTGCTGGAGATGTGTACCACCTACAACCTTGTCATAGGAGGAACTCTCTTCCCACACCATGACATACACAAATTAACGTGGTGTTCCCCAAACGGAAGAGACAAGAACCAGATCGACCACCTGATGATAAACGGCACCTGGAGGCGTTCACTCCTGGATGTACGAGTGAGGAGGGGGGCGGACGTCAACAGTGACCACCACCTGGTAACAGCAGTGCTGAAGCTCAAGCTCAGGAGAACAGAGCGACGAGTTCTAGGGCGTAAGATTTTTGATGTAGGGAAAATAAATACCCCGAAAGTTAAGAATGCCTTCGTCTTAAAGTTGAAGAACAGGTTCCAAGCGCTGGCAAGCTTTGAAGAGGATGACATACAACCAGAACACATTAACACCATGTGGGAGCAGATCAAAACAGTTTACTCGGAGTGTAGTGAAGCCTGTCTAGGAACAACCAAAAATAAAAGGAAGGATTGGATCACAGCAGACACCTGGCAGTGCATTGAAAACAGGAGAGACCTGAAGAAGAAAGTCTTGGAAACTAAATCTGAAAGGCTACAGCAAAGATATAAAGACCAGTACAGAGAAGCAGAACGAAAAGTAAAGAAGATGATTAGAGCAGACAAGAGGGCATACATGGATGACCTGGTAAAACAGGCTGAAGATGCGGCCGTTAAAGGGGAACAGGGGACTGTATACAGGATCACCAATACTATATGTGGAAAATATCGCCGAAACACAGACGTTCCAATTACAGACAAAAATGGACGACTCCTCACATCTGAGGCGGATATAGAAGCTCGTTGGGCTGAACACTTTAGGGAAATCCTGAACCGACCGTCTCCAACATCAGAGGCTGACATACAGGAAGCAGAGGCCGACCTTGACGTTGAGACCGGACCACCAGAGATAGAGGAAATCATCTCCTCCATCAAATCCCTCAAGAATGGGAAAGCTCCCGGGCAGGACAGCCTAAATGCGGAGCTGTTCAAGGTAGACCCAGAGCTGGCAGCTAAAGTGCTCAAACCACTTTTCAAGGCAATATGGGAGGGGAAGAAAGTACCGGACGACTGGACAAGAGGTTCAATTGTGAAGATCCCGAAGAAAGGTGCACTCAGCAATTGTAACAACTGGCGTGGCATCACCCTTTTATCTATTCCCAGTAAAATTCTTGCCAAAATTCTCGTAGAAAGATTATCAAATGCAACAGATAAAAAACTTCGAGAGGAACAAGCAGGGTTCCGAAAAGGTAGGGGATGTATTGACCATATATTTACCCTACGTAACATCATAGAACAGTGTACAGAGTGGCGGAGGCAACTGTATATCAATTTTGTGGATTTTGAAAAAGCTTTTGATAGTATTCACAGAGACAGTCTGTGGAGAATACTACGATCTTATGGGATACCAAGCCAACTTGTCCTCCTCATCAAAAGCTTTTATAATAACTTTATTTGCCAAATTGGAAATAGCAAGCACAGTTTTGCAGTTAAAACAGGGGTTAGGCAAGGTTGCGTTATGTCTGCTCTGCTCTTCAACCTGGTCATAGACTGGGTGATGAGAAGAACCACCGAAGACAAACCAAGAGGCATCAGATGGACGCTCTTCTCACAATTGGAGGATCTCGACTTTGCAGATGACTTGGCTCTGTTCTCCCACACACACCAACAGATGCAAGAGAAAACAAGTCGTCTGAACACATTTGCAAAGCAAGTAGGTTTGAAGATCAACCAAAAGAAGTCTGAACTGATGATGCTCAACATCCCCACCAGCCCTCCAGTTCACATAGACGGAATAAATCTACCCAAAACTGAGCATTTCACATACTTGGGCAGTGTTGTCAGCCACGATGGAGGAGCTGATAGTGACATCACTAGCAGGCTCAGCAAGGCCAGAAACACCCTACAGAGGCTTAATAACGTTTGGAAGTCGGCCCAGTACAGTACCAACACCAAACTAAGACTGTATGAGAGCTGTGTCCTGTCTACCTTGTTATATGGCTCAGAATGTTGGAGAACAACAGAACATGACCTCCACAAACTGGCAACCTTCCACACCAAAAGCTTAAGAAAAATCCAGCGAATATTCTGGCCCAAAACCATATCCAACCAACACCTCCTCCACCTGTGCAAGCAAGAAAACATGGACACCATCCTAATGAGAAGGCGGTGGAAATGGATTGGTCATGTAATACGCAGAGAACAGGACAACATCACCACAACTGCACTTCACTGGACACCAGAGGGCAAACGCAAAAGAGGCCGACCAAAGACTACGTGGCGGAGGACCGTGGAGGGAGAGCTGAAGACCCTGCATCACACCTGGGGATCCATAAAGACGCTGGCCCAAGACCGACTGAAGTGGAGATCCTTTGTTGCTGCCCTACATGCCAGCCGGCATAAAGGGCAGTAAGTAAGTAAGTAAGTATGGTTTTTACATCTCAGAATTCCATACTGCAAATAAAATCTTCTTTACGGCCATTATTTCATTAAGATACAAGAAATGAGAACTGAACATGTCACTCCTAGATCAGTGGTTTTCAACCTTTTTCATACTGTACCACGTCCACGGCTCACTATTCATTCAGAATTTGAGCCACGGACCACCATTTGATAGCATTTTAGCTGCACAGACCCCAAAACTAAAAAATTCTTTTGGGTTTGTCCACAATTCGAGGCTAGATTTTGGAGAAAACAAAACAGGCAAACATACAGATCAAAATGACTTGGGCTAATTCAGATGATGAATATTTTAAATTATTGCTCACGATTAACTAGTTAATGCTGGCAGCCTTAATTATACATATGTAAGTGCATACAGTATATCTATATATCAGTGCAACTGCATGTAGATATATACTATTATGAACAACAAGACCATGTAATATGTAAGAACATTAATGAGCTATCAAAGCTAATACTTATTTTGTTGTTTAGAATTCAATACTGTTCGATCTATTTGATTTGTTACTTGGTTAAGCTGTTCAGTCATTCTCTAGAGTCTAAACTGTCCAGTCGTTCTCCTAATGAATTTAAACAAAGGAAAAGATGCCGACGGCGACAAAAAGACATAAAGCAATTGTTTATCTTCTATATTGTCTTTCCCATACATCATTCCCTAAAGATAAGGATCACCAAGGTGACACAATGCTAGAGCAGACAGTGTGATACCTTATGAATTCATTTATTTGTAAAGATTCTCTCTCTTTCACTCAGTTTTTACAGTCTCACTAAAATCCTTGATGTAAATTTAAGTCAGAAGTGAGTATGGATGGAACCAAATGGACCCTAGATTTGGGTGGTACTCTCTCCTGAGTGAGGGTGGCGGATTTCACTGTGTATCTTCCTTCATTAAGGCATCTCTCTCTCTCTCTCTCTCTCTCTCTCTCTCTCTCTCTCTCTCTCTCTCTCGTGACATCACCCCAGCCATTTCACAGAACACACGGTCGGACCCTCCCCCGCGTACGTCTTATCTAGAGAGAGGAGGATATTGTGCATTGACTGACATGACGCAATGCCTTGCGCCATTAAAACATTATCAATCACCCGAGCCGGATCGATATAGGTCTGTGTACTAATCACTGCAAAATGGTAAACGAGTGCTTGATGGTGATTGCTGATTAGGCAAATATCCCTCTAGAGCTTACACTTCAGTTGATTACTGATTCAAGCCAAGGGGCTGCTGGTGGTTTGACAGTGACTGTATAGTAGCAGCCAATTACAATTTTGCGCGAGTTAATTTGATGTCACGGATGAGCCCCGTGATGAGAGGACGCCATTTTGCATTCCCACTTGTAAACAGCAATTAAGCCATTCGGTACTGAACACGTTTTGGTGCTCTAAGCATTATGTTTTACTTTAGCTATTGAAAAATATCAGATCTACAAGCTCATAGCGCGCCACCGAGTGGCGCGCTATGAACTTGTAGGTCTGATATTTTTAAATCTCTGAATATGTTATTTCAGACGCAAAATTCTAGATTCTAGTCGGAAACTAGAATCTAACGCCCTGAACTTGAAACTAGTGTCAGAAACTAGAATCTAGCACCAAAAACTAGAATGAAGCTTCTTAAACAAGCATTAGAGACTAGAATCTTTAGCTATCGAAAAATATCAGACCTACAAGTTCATATACATTATTTCAGACGCAAACATTTTCTAACTCAAATCTTCTGGAGGATCGCTAGGACATGTTTTCGGATGGCATGAAATCTGTGTTCCTGACACAGGAACCATTTCAGAAAATAAAATAGATTCTAGTGTCAAAAACAATCTAGCGTCAATAACTAGAATCTAAATTAGAATGTCGTGTCGGAAACTAGAATCTAACGCCAAAAACTAGAATGTAGCTTCCGAAACAAGCATTAGAGACAAGAATCTAGCGCCTGCAACTTGAATCTAGCATCGGAAACTAGAATGCAGTGTCAGAAACTAGAATCTAGTGTCAGAAGCTACAATCTAGGGTCAAAAACTAAAATCTAGTTTCAGAAACTAGAATCTAGTGTCAGAAACTAGAATCAAGTGTCAGAAACTAGAATCTAGCACCAAAAACTACGATGTAGCTTCTGAAACAAGCATTAGAGACTAGAATCTAGCGCCTGCAACTTGAATCTAGCATCGGAAACTAGAATGTAGTGTCAGAAGCTACAATCTAGTGTCAAAAACTAAAATCTAGATTCAGAAACCAGAATATAGTGTCAGAAACTAGAATCTAGTGTCAGAAGGGTGTCAAAAACTAAAATCTAGATTCAGAAAGTACAATCTAGTGTCAGAAACTAGAATCTAGACAGGACACAATTGGTTAACAGGGTATAATCTTCTGCTTTTTTACGTTGCAGTGGTGCCAAAGGCAATTTATGCAGTGGAGTAGAAAATGCAGGCCACAGGTGAAGTAGGGGGAATAGTATTAGTAAGACAGCCTTGTCAGTGGGACTAATATACACAGGTTGTCCACTAGATGGCAGGCTTTAATCTCTTTCCTCTCGTGCTTCCCAACTGTTACATCATAACCGTTTTGTCCTCTCGCCATGCTTTCTATGACATGCCTCCACTGGGACATTCTAGCACAATGCAGACAGTCGCATCCAGCAGCGGGGAGACACACAATGTGGATATGCCAAAAATAATACTGTATGTATACATCTGAATAGAAGAGACGTGAAAAGGTCACAGAACAGTGCATTGCGAAATGGCACGTACGTCTAGATATTTTTCAGCAATTAAGTAGGCCTATGACTGATGTCTAAATCGAGCAGGGAAGCACTACATTTTTTTTTGTGTAGAACATGTGCAATTCATTATCAAATCATTAAAGGGGAATTCCACCCATTTTCAAAATTTTCCTGATACAAATGTGAACCAAATGGACCCGCTATAGGTTCCATTTGTACTCTCTCAGGAAAAGGGGTCTGAAAGAAAAATAATTAACAAATATACAAAAATACATCCTGATGATGTCATCAGATGTATTTCACCATGTTAATGATTTTTTCAGACCTCCATTTTTTAGGAAATACAGAATTGGGGGAACTTTTTTTATCATGTCCACACAACATCAAGGTATATTAATGACATTAAAATGTTGAAAATGAGTGGAGTTCCCTCTTAACAAACGCATGTTAGCATAGCCTGATTTACAATATGAGGATGATTTATGGTCATTCTCCTATAAACAGTGTGTGTTTTATGAGCAACAGAAGTGAATACTGATATTGTACAGGGTTTAGTGAAACAGCTTTGGATAGGCAAGAAGAATTTGATAAACCAATCGGCACATATACTGTATTTCGTTCTCACCCTAGTATTTTACACCCCCACACCAACGTTTCCACGTAATACTGCACTGTATAGCTACATTAGTGATGGAAACCCACAAGAGAAGACACACACACACACACACACACACACAACAACTAATATAAAGATGCATTTAGTTTGTTTTGAAGTGTGGAATTGACATGGGCTTTAACAACAATGACAAGCCTCTTTCGCTCTCTCTCTCTGTTTCTAGCTGGTCCATGATGTCACCTGGACTACAGCTGTTGTGTACACAGTGTGACAGCGTAATAATAGTGAGCTTGATTAGGCTGCAGCAGAGAGGATGCACTGTTGTGTTGGCATGTTGCCGGAGAGAGAGAGAGAGAGAGAGAGAGAGAGAGAGAGAGAGAGAGAGAGAGAGAGAGAGAGAGAGAGAGAGAGAGAGAGAGAGAGAGAGAGAGAGAGAGAGAGAGCGCTGCTATGGAGTCAGCAGCAGTAGAGAGGAGGAGGAGGAGGAGGAGGAAGATGAAGACAAAGAAGGAGGAGAAGAAGAAAGGATCGTGGGGGTGTTAAAGAAGGTGTGAGAGGAATAATTGAAGACCCAAAATGACAGTGAGGATGAAGGAAAGAAACAGAAGAGATCACTACGGGATGAAGAAAATGAGGGAGAAGAGAGTGTAGAACGTGGGTGCCCACACTTTTTTTTGCCTTGAGAGCTATTTCAAAATGACCGGCTCAACAACATCCACACACACACACACACACACACACACACACACACACACACACACACACACACACACACACACACACACACACACACACACACACACACACACACACACAAAATCCAATTCAAGGCCCCCAAGAAAGTCTGACTTTGAAATTAAGTGGTGATGGTGTTACTTAGGCCTACTGTTATAGTCAGGAGTGCACATAAGTGGTGCTCAGGTGCACCAAAAATCCTACAATGAGCTGTTAATCCAGGGGTGGAAAGCTCCTTTGAGCACCACACAGCTGGGGCTCATAATGACTGCCCGACTGGGCCAGTAAAAAAAAGCCTTGAAAATGAAATAATTCTAACTAAAGTCTAAAAAACTACTAGCATTTTAATGGATATAGAATGCAGGTAGTAGTACTACTACTAGGCTAGCCACTATTGCAACGCCCAAACTATCGCCATGTACTGTAATACTGTATATTGATCGGGCTGTACGGAGTGGAAAAAAGGGGTCCCAGGGCCCGGCGATGGTCGCCGCATTTTGGGAGCACCAAGTAACATCCCCAGGTGCTCCTCTGAGTACTGGACCAAAATAGTTATGTGCACCCCTGGTTATAGTGTTTAAGAATAATGCACTGATGAAAAATGGAGGTGGTGAATTGGAAGGTTTTCTTGTATATGCTACTGACATTTGAAAACAGTATTTGGGGTTTGAGTTGACAGTTTGTGATGTTGAATTTAGTCTCTTTCACCCAAAGCTGATAACTTTCACGTTTTTGTCCGCAATTGGGAAATAGAACTGGCAAAAACGTTGGTCAAAATAACACATATTCTCCATTGTCTAATTGTGTGGACTCTTGAAATTACGTAATTCAGATGTTTGAATATAATTTAACTCTTGAGTGTGTAAAATGAATAAAATAAAAATGAATAAAAATGAATAAAAATGGTTTCATTTTAACGCTCTCAAGAGTTACAGATCTATACATTTTAGGGAACTGTCATGTGATCTACCTGCATGGCCTGTGTGATCTACTGGTAGATCACGATCTACCTTTTGGGCAGGCCTGGCATAGAAATTAGGAGAGAGCAAGAGAGAGAGAGAGAGAGAGAGAGAGAGAGAGAGAGAGAGAGAGAGAGAGAGAGAGAGAGAGAGACAGAGAGAGAGAGAGAGAGAGATAGAGAGACGCTACCACAACCCCATGTGCTTTTCTAAATGTGCCAGCCAGCATTAGGTCCCATCAGTGTAGGACAGTGTCTGCTTCGTCAGCAGTTTTTTCCTCTATGGGACACACAGAGAGAAAACTCTATTCTCAGGTTTTAGCAGAGTGCATGCCCACAGGCTACAGGCTGGGCCCCTGTTGGTGAGGCTGTTCTTTTGACTCCTGCTATTTAACACCTGGCATCGTTTAGTTGCTTTGTCTGTATAACGGCGATATAGCCTGTACACTGTACAGCAGTTTCTTTTTCCGATTTTCGATCAAACAGCCGAGATGAGTTGCAATATATTGATTAAATGACACATTAACCGCGTGTTCGTCGTTTTCTGTCCTATGCCACGGCTCAAGCCAGTGCAATCGGTAAAAAACTCTTATTTTGAAGCGCCAGATCTCCTAAACAGGATGTGGGATGACGACATGCTGTTTCTGGTCTCTTGAGTAATGTGTCCTCTCACGATCTGAGCAAAAAGTTCCGGGTCAAACGACATTGGAGATTCCCAAGAAGGGCTCCTGAATGCATTGGATTGAATGGGTGCGAATGGGAGAAAAAAAATAATAAAATGGCCGCGTCCATTGTCCCAAATGAGAGTCAGCAACGGGATCTTTATCAGACGATGCACTCAGAATAATAGATGGATTAAAGAATGAAATCTACATTTCGTCGTGTTACGCACCGTCGTTGTGACCGGCGTGCGTGATCTCGCGGTAAGAAAAAGGACGAGCACGAGTTCGGCGGTCCGGGAGTTAATATTCAAATTGTGTGTCTGGGGTGCTGTGGGGCAGCTGTGGAAAGCCTGATTTTGTCTAAAGCTCTGCCTAGCTACTGTCTGTGTCCAGTATTTTGAGTGCGCACCCACACGCATTTGCCCTGATATACTGAACACCCAGTGCTGTATTCATTCAGTACCATGGACAGCGACTAGTATCTGTCTGCCTTACACAGCAGTGTTGCCAACTGCCAGAATCCAAAATGCACTAGTGGCACTTTCAAAATGCACTAGAATGCGCTAGAGCAGTGGGATTTCAACCATTTTCATACTAGGTCCACTATTTATTCTGCATTTTAGCCACGGTGGACCACCGTTTGATGTTGAGTTTAGTCTCTCAGACTAATTTTGGAGAGATAAAATGTTGGTCAAAATAGCAATTCTCCTACATTTTCTAAATGTGTAGATTCTTGAAAATTAGGTAATTCAGATGTTTAAATATAATTTAACTCTTGAGACTATCTTGTAACTCTCAAGAGTTACAGATCTATAAGAGTCCATCTGGAGTCCATGTCCTTTCTAAGGAAGGAGGACTATCATAGGAGGAAAAAATGGTGAAAAACGAGGGTTTTATCTCTGGCGCCTGTCAACCAATTTCGCCCCAACTCACCAGCAAAAAAGCACTACATTTTCCCGCAGGAGTTTTTCACCAATTTTGGCTCTAGGGATTTCTGGAATAAAAGCAAAATATAGCGACAAATGCGCCAAGTTGGCAACACTGTACACAAGTTACACCAAAATGATTCGAAAATACTCCTCCACAATTTTTGGGGGGCCATGCAGCTTCACCGGACAAAGGGGGCCCTGAAAGCTTGTCTATAACCCAGGCTCCCCTACTACTAGCGCAAATCTGGCACGGGTGATGAAGAAGTCATCCTGCTATAGTATAGTATAGTATGAGTTCTGCCTACCATGCAGCGAGAGTCTTAAGACCTTATTTTAACTTTAGCAGGCAGCCAAGTCAGCGCCCCTTACATCAGAGTGTCAAAGACACGCTGGGGGTGAGAGACCGTTTGCCAGAGGGAAAAAAGCCAGCAGAGCAACTATACTCTATTGTTCTCTAATGTACATTCGCAGCCCCTCTATATGCCTTGCCTGGAGTTCACCTTGATTTAAATGCGCAGCTAATCAATAGTCAACGTTAAACCAGTAACAATGGGATTGGCAGGCAGCCTCTTTTCAGAGGCATGCCCCGGGGACCAGCCGCATTTATTTAGGATCTCCTTTGTTGCCAGTTCTGCTACTTTGGTCTTGTTATAGACATTGTTCTCTTCTCTCTCCCTCCTATTCTACAGTATATCTCTTTGAGTCTCTCTCTCCATCTCTCTCTGACTAATTTATTTGGGCCGATATCTTTTTTTTTTTTTGCAGACGAGGGCAATCGGTACATGTTTGACTTTGACTCACCTTTTTAATTCCGCTGGGTTCCCTCCCTGCTAAAGTGGTATCAGGGGTGTTTATTTAGCGTTTGAGAACCCAGTGGCTAGCTAGAGGTCAAAAGGACGGCACTCACTCAGGACTCATCCTGCTAATGAAGACAAGAGATTACTCAAGGAAGGATAATGTGTATACATGTGTAGTATGAGTGAGTCGACACATGAGTACCCAATTAACCATCTATGCATAGTAGGGCATAATTAGCCTGGTTCACACCCATCAACCTGGTTCAGGGCCTTCTATTGTCAACTTCAGAATTTCCTTCGGTACCAAGATGTCTTTAACCCATTGTGTCGATCTTGATCAGATTCTAGTTTCTGATGCTAGATTCTAGTCCCCCACGGTAGATTCTAGTTCCTCTCAGTAGACTGTAGTTTTTTGTTGTTAGATTCCAGTTTTTGACATTAAATTCTAGTTTCTGACACTAGAATGTGACACTAAATTCTAGTCTCTGGCACGAGATTCTAGTTTTTCTGGGAAAAAAAATCTCTTTCTGTGTCAGTGATGCTTGACATATTTCATAGGAAGGACCCCCAGAAATATCTATTATTTAGCTGCAGAACCTCAGCTAAAAACATGTGATCCCCCAGAAGCGAAGATTTGAGTTAAAAATGTTTGCTTCCGAAATAATGTGTTCAAAGACTTGCACCACATTTTCACAATTTCTCAAAAATAGCAGAACTACAAGCTCATATCGCGCCACTCGGTGGCGCGATATGAGCTTGTAGATCTGCTATTTTTCAACAGCTAAAACACTAAAACACGTTCAGTACACAAAGGGTTAACTAATGAGAGCTGGAGTTGGGGGTTGGTCTAACGACAAATCCGAACAGAGGCAGCTGATTGGCCAGCAGCCCTGTCACTCGACAGTGCAACAGTTACAGCGTCAAACAACAAACATGGCAGCTGCAACTGCAGTGAATCGCGGCCGCATCAATCTGTCCGTTAAACCGACCTATTACAAATAGGTTCTTTAAAGAAGCGTCAGGTTGTATAATCATCATCATCATCTGACATACGTTACTGCTTTTGTTCACATACTAGTAGCGATCGCTGGTTGTGTTTGCTTGTTCATATGGGCTATGGTCCATTAGCAACCAGATTGACAACAACCTCTGGTTTGTTATGATGTATGAACCAAACCCCTTCCCCTTGAAATCTCACAGACAGCGGACAATTCATATCAGGAATCTGAGCTCAGGTCTGATAATCAGGCTAGGGCACACACAATAGGGCCTACTAGGGGACAAAGCAATACACTAAAAAATAACACTTGTGTGAAGTGAGAGTCATTATTATCATACATCATCCAACATCACATGCTCACGAAATCAATCAAACCGTGGTTCGTCTCGCGCACGCGCACACACACACACACACACACACACACACACACACACACACACACACACACACACACACACACACACACACACACACACACACACACACACCTCTCAAAAACACACGCATGCAAACACACAGGAACCGTTACAATATGTGCTTTGAAACACAGTCTACAATACAGTACATTAGAAGATAAGGACCAACTATAAAGTCTCACACTGGATACATTCTTTAAGCTATTCTTGGCCCAGCAGAAGTGAACAGCCCAACGGAAGCTGTGGCGTCCGCGTAGCGCGGAGGAGGTAAAACCACAGTGGCCCACCACTCACAGAGGCCCAGGCAGGGGCGGATCTAGGCATGGGCATGGGGGGGGGCAATGCCTCCCTAAATTACCTGACTGCCCCCACCAAACATGATGGCATGGGAAACGACTCAAATTTCCAATGTATTTCAAATTAAAGTGCTTATACTGTAATTAAAATGATATGAAACTGCTACTAACTAACTACAGATGTGTCACCACTAAACCAACAGCATTTCGTCATTGAAAACAGAAAACTCTCTGAGTCAGACCTTTAGCTTTATGCATGCTGCAACTGGAGTCTGCTGCAACTTCAACAACTACTGATGTTATTATTGATGCTTTACTTGACTATAAGTCCTGTAACCGAAAATGGTATGGGGGCAGCCGCACCCATACCATTTTCTCTTGCCCCTCCAACATGTCCCCCCCCCCCCAAAAAATGAGACATGTTACATCCGCCCCTGGGTCCAGGTTCACTTCCTGGCATGATGTGACGCCTGCCTCCAGCACAATTGCCAGTGTTCACGGGTGGGCAGCAGCAGGCAGGGGACTGCTGCCCCGCTGCCCCTGTCAACGCGCTGCTACAGCGACTTGGTCAGGGCGCCCAACTCAGCAGGGACGGGAAACTAAGGGAAGAAAAAAGACTGCTGAATATGCACTCTCCAGGTGAACGTATAGAGTCGCACCTGCACATGCTCTTTCTTACGTCATCACTCCCAAACGACGGAGGGTCTGAATCATAAGTCAGCATGTCTTCCCTCCTGGCTCCAAAACTATGGAATGCACTTATTCCCACGGCAATCGGAACCACAGACTCACTGCCTACAGTCATCTTCCGCAGCAGTCTGAAAACACGCCTCTTCAGAATCCATCTCGGCCAATAGCACTTGTACTACATACCAACCCACAGTACTTGCTGCATATGGCTTATAGAGGTTGCCTAATGTATTATAATGTATTGTTTTTTAGCGCTTCATTGTATGTTGTAAAGTGTGTTGTACAGTAAATCCTGATTAAACTGTAAACTTTTCACCATTGTAAGTCGCCCTGGATCAAGAGCGTCTGCTAAATGTCTAAATTGTAATTGTAAAATTGTATGTCTGCGTTTTTTGCCAGAGAAAATACCAAGCAAGCCTCTGATTCACTAAATCAGTGTTTTTCAACATTTTTGATACCAGGGCCCACTATTTATTCAGAATTTGAGCCGCAGCCCGCAGACCATCATTTGAGGACATTTTCGGCCCCACAGAACCCATAACTAGAAATTTATTTTGCTTACAATACCAGGCAAACAGTCAAACATACATACCAACGTGACCATTAATCTCGTACACTCTCTAGTTGTGTAGACTTGGGCTAATTCAGATGTTTAATACTTAATAATAATACACTCTTGAGAGTGTAAAACGAAACCAAATGGACCCTTGCGGGTCCATTTGGTTTCGTTTTACACTCTCAAGAGTTACATCTGCACCAACTTAGCTGGGGACCACCCGGAACCCTCTCAAGGACCGCTGGTGGTCCCCGAACCATTGGTTGAAAATCACTACTCTAAATCACAGAGCAGCATGATTCACACAGGGGAAGGATGAGAATTGCCTGCATGGCTATAGATGAGAAATTCAGATGAGAGTGGCTGCCTGCAGTGAGATTGCCTGAACATCGACACACTGAAAAGAGAAGCATGTGGTCTTCTAACAAAACATGAGCCAAAACATATACCGTACGCAGGCAGACTCTTGCGGTGTCACTTTGTATGAAGTAAAGTTCCATAATGAATTATGGTGCAATTGTATAGTGTAACTATGTGGATGTGTTTGTGTGCATGTTGTAACAGTTGGTACCTTGACAGAGTGCATTTCCAGATTCACAACGAGAAAAACATGTTGTTGTTTTGCCGGCACTGGAGCAAAGACCATGCGGTCACCATATTCCATAGGCGTAGGGCAGGGGTGCCCACACTTTTTTGACTTGAGAGCTACTTTCAAAATGACCGGCCCAACCAGATCTACACATAAAAAAAAAAAAATCCATTTGACTTTGAAAATTGGTGATGGTGTTACTTACTGTAATAGTGTTTAAGAATAATGCACTTATAATGAAAAATGGAGGGGGAGAATTGGAAGGTTTGCTTGTAGTCTCTTGCACCCAAAGCTAATAACCTTCACTTTTTGTCCACAATTGGGAAAGAGAACTGGCAAAACAATGGTCAAGATAGCAATTATTCTCCATTTTCTAATCTTGAAATTACACAATTCAGATGTTCAGATGTCAGAGAGCATTAAAATGAAACCAAATGGACCCGTAAGGGTCCATTTGATTTCTTTTTAACACTCTCAAGTGTTACCTGCATGGCCTGTGTGGTCTACTGGTAGATCACCATCTACCTTTTGGGCACCCCTGGCATAGGATCACCTTATGAACATGAAAGGTTCCCACAGTAAATTCCACGGAAATCCTGCCAGTACTGCAGTCAGTGAGATATCTTTGCCCTATTGGGATGGCCAGACAGACCACCACCAGGCTTTTAAAGCTCTACCCACTGGAAGGGTTGTAAGGTCTTAGTGGAGATGTGCTACTATTATGCTAAACAGATATCTTTTCATTTCTTTGTCATCTGACCTCATTATCTAGTATTTCAGTTAGAGGCAAAACTTGCCTGAGGCGGTGAAAAAAATCTCTTTAACCCTTTGTGTACTCGTTTTGGTGTTTTAACCTTTGAAAAATAGCAGATCTACAAGCTCATATCGCGCCACCGAGTGGCGCGATATGAGCTTGTAGTTCTGCTATTTTTGAAAAAAAATTGTGAAAAAGTGGTGCAAATCTTTGAATACATTATTTCGGAAGCGAATATTTTTAACTCGAATCTTTGCTTCTGGGGGATCCCTAGAACAACATGTTTTTAGATGAGGTTCTGCAGCTAAATAACTATATTTCTGGGGGTCCTTCCTATGAAATATGTTAAGCATCACTGACACAAAAAGGGATTTTTCCAGAAAAACTAGAACCTCGCGCCAGGGACTAGAATTTAGTGTCACAAACTAGAATTTAGTGTCATGGACTTCAGAAACTAGAATCTAGTGTCGGGAACTAGAATCTAGTGTCAGAAACTGGAATCTAACTTCAGAAACTACAATCTACTGAGAGGAACTAGAATCTACCGTGGGGGACTAGAATCTAGCTTGAGGATAGAATCTAGCGTCGGAAACTATAATCTAGCGCTGTGAACTAGAATCTAGCATCAGAAACTAGAATCTGATCAGGACACAATGGGTTAATGTATTAACTTGTGTTCCAGGAAAAAAATAAAAAAATAAATTCAGTTGCTTTTAATCCTTTCTCTACCCAGGTAAGACCAGAAGGCCTGCAGAGGGGGATGCTGCAGACGAGGGAAAGCACTATCAGACTATTAAGATAAAGTGCAAAAGGAATAAAAATGTAATAAAGAAATACAGGTGTACATTTGAAACCACACAAAGTTGTTAAAGAGCTAAAAGAATATTAAAGCAGTAAATGGTGCATTTACATAACGCCTTTATCCGAGGCGCTTTACATAGACTGTGCATCACATTCACACACACACACGCATTCATCCACTGATGGCAGTGGAAACCATGCAAGGTACCTTCTAGCACATCAGGTTTCAGTGTCTTGCTTATGGCAGTGGAAACACTTCAATACTAACTCTGCGGGAGCCTGGGATCGAACCGGCAACCTTGCAGATAGGCTAGAAAAATAGCCTATACCATGGGCATTATGTGGCCCGGGGGCCAAACGCGGCCCTTTGGCTGACTCTGACTGGGCCCCTGAAAGTGGTTCTCAACCAGTGGTCCTTGAGAGAGTTCCAGTTAAATATGGAAAGTTGTTAACCCGATGTAACTCTTTGAGAGCGTAAAAATAAAGCTCTCACGAGTTAAAATATTCATCTGAAATAGCCAGAGAATGTAAAAGAAGGGTCATTTTTTTCGCGTGTTTTGTTTCCCAAATCCAGCATGAAATTGTGGATAAAAGCAAAAGAAATCTTTAGTTTTGGGGTCTGTGGGGCTAAAATGTCATCAAATGGAGGTCTGTGGCTGAAATACTGATTAAATAGAGGGTCCTGGTGTCAAAATGGTTGGTCTTACTCATACTTTTATCTTGAAATTAAATTAATATCACACAGACTTTAGTTCAGCCTTTAGTCTTGGTCCTCCACAATATTTTATGTATCTCATTTGGCCCCTTCAGTCCAGTGTTGTTTTTGTCGACTAAGACTAAGACTAAAGACTAAGTCGACTAAGGTTTTTGATATTTAGTCGACTAAGACAAGACTAACAAAAATTAATTTCAAAAGACTAAGACTAAGAGGAAGACTAAATCATAACCTAAGACTAATGGAAATAGGAAACATTTTAACTTATTTTTTTCGTTCTTTTTAAGTATGTGAACATATCTGCAGTATAGATTGCATACATTTTCAGGAAAGGGACTTATTACTAATGCAGTAATTTTATACAAAGAAATAAAACGACACATCTTTCATACTAAAAACTATAAATCTGTATAACATATATAAACCTACAATGCATGTGTATGTAAGACTAAACTACTAAGACTAAGACTGAAAGACTAAGACTAAAAAAAGACTAAGACTAAATAAAGACTGAGACTAAGACTAAATCAATGTTGATATTTCGTCGACTAGACTAAGACTAAAAAAATGAATTTCAGAAGACTAAATGGGACTAAAAGACTAAATGTGTGTTACTCAAAAGACTAAGACTAAGACTAAGTCAAAATATTCTCAAATAAACAACACCCCTTGGGAAAAATAATTGCCCAGCCCTGGCCTATACTGTAGGTCAGACGCATGTATCTGCCT
Source organism: Benthosema pterotum (assembly GCA_039105355.1). Lineage (NCBI taxonomy): Eukaryota > Metazoa > Chordata > Actinopteri > Myctophiformes > Myctophidae > Benthosema > Benthosema pterotum. Next base: position 42,210,738 of record CM076983.1, on the reverse strand, counting down.
GGGTGACGGCAGACTGCTGGGTGAACACCTGGGGCGGATTGGCACATATTTTCCCACCGGGACAATTTTGCCTTTGCCAGGCCACCCTGGAGGGGGCAGCTGTTTAAACAGATGTAACTCTTTGAGAGCGTAAAAATGAAACCAAATGGACCCTTGCGGGTCCATTTGGTTTCATTTTTACACCCTCAAGAGTTAAAATATTCATCATGTGAATTAGCCCAACTTAGCCTACACAACTAGAGAATGTCGAAGATTAATGGTCATTTTGATCTGTATGTTCCAGGCGAGCATCTAGCACATTCTAGTGCATTTTGGAAGTGCCACTAGTGCATTTTGGATCTTGTCCAGGCCACTGGGTGGCGCAGGGCACCGGGAAAACTCCCTGTACTCCAGATGGCCAATCCGCCCCTGGTGAACACTGATCCTTTGGCATGGGGTAGTCAGATCAACATACAGTATGGAATGAATTCTGTACTGGCCATAATATGGCCAGTACAGAATTCATTCCATACACTTCAGACACGCTCCATATATTATATGGAGTGTGTCTGGAGTGTGTCTGAGGTCAGCTCAACATATGCAATGTCAGAACAGTGCCAGCTCCATACATGGAAAATAGAAGTGTGGGCAGTGTCTTGAGTGTACCAGGTTTTTAGTGTGCAGCTTAATTCTAATTGGAGCCATTTCTGTACGGATGTCAGCTTTTCGGCACTGGCAGCAGTACTGTGGCAAGAGAGGGAAACTACTGTAGAATCTGCCCTGCACGTAATGCACTAATAATACCACAAATGTATTAGTGTAAATGTAGTGCTTCAAGTTCAGAATGCCAATAAATACATACACAATGTCAACCTTGACTACAATTCAATGCAGGAGCAGGTCAAGATTTCACAAGGGGAAATCTGTGCTTTTCCAAATGTATGTGTGATTGTGTATGCGTGTCTGTACCTGCCTGCGTGTGTGGTGTCAGGGGCAGATGTAACATGTCCCATTTGGGGGGGCAAGAGAACATGTTGGAGGGGCAAGAGAAAATGGTATGGGGGCGGCACCCATACCATTTTCGGATACAGGACTTTTATTAGGCAAGTAAAGCATCCATAATAACATCAGTTGTTGTTGAAGTTGCAACAGACACGCAGCATGCATAAAGCTAAAGGTCTGACTCAGAGAGTTTTCTGTTTTCAATGATGAAATGCTGTTGGTTTAGTGGTGACACAGCTGTAGTTATTTAGTAGCAGTAGTAGTGTTTCAAATCATTTTAATTATAAGCACTTTAATTTGAAATATCTTGGGTTGTTTTGCATGGCATCGTGTTTGGGGGGGCAGACTGGGTATTTAGGGGGGCATTGCCCCCCATGCCCATGCCTAGATCCGCCCCTGATGCTTGTCTGTACTTGCCTGTGTGCGTGCGTGTGTACCTACACCAGTATGTGTGCGATAAATGGTACCCACACGAATAAATGATACCAATCAGTTCATGCCGAAGCAATTTTCTATGAAAATAAGGGGAATGTGTAATTAGCAGGACACAATGGCTGTGTATCATATGTGAGGAAAGTGATTCCCATGTGAGCTAAATCATTCCAAAATGGTTTAGAGTGCATTCAGAAAATGTGCTTGGTGTAGCGACAGCCAGTTAACCTTTAAGGCAAGACTACTGTGAAATGTAGCGTTCAGGGTTTTACACAAAAAGAAAAAGAAAAGCTACATTCACACAAACGACAAAAATAATGACAGCATATAACTGATACACAGGGACGTGCACATGCAGGGATTTGAAGGGGCAGGGTCTAAAATTTTAAAAGGGCACTTGCATTGCACATGAACGCAGCAGAATTGGTGATTTACTTACACAAAGCTATAGGATTGAGCAAGATATTAACATGATCAGCATTTTCAACCATATGTTACTATGCGAGTGCAAAGTAAAACAAATTCACATCCATGCAACACTGATAGCAATTTTACCATTGTAAACAACTGTAAGCTTTAGTGTCATGATCCACTCAGTTATCCGTTATTCTATTCAGTTGTGCTTGAATTGTAGGCTACTGTAAACCTGATACATACATTAAATATAATAAACGCATTTTAAAAAGGAAAGGACAGTATAACTTCAAATACTGTAGCTCAGAATATGGAAGAGGAACGAGGAATGGCCACCATCTGTTTAAACCCAAGCAATACAGAAGCATCCGCAACCATAATACAACTATTAAACTCACGCCTCAAGTGTTCAAATAAAAACTTTCCAGTGACAATTAACTAACTGGAATGTAATGATGAATTTCCGGGAGAGAGATAATGTTTATGGGGACCCACGGACAGCCCATCGTAGCGTCATCCAAGTCTCTCTCAATATTTTACAAAATGAATTACAGTATTTACGACAATTCGTTCTCAAACTCGTCACAATGAGCTGTGGTAACAGTTGCCATGGCTACCCGTGACAAGTCCTCAGAGTTTACAGAAATGCCTATACTAAAGATGGTGTAAGAACATACTGGATGGAACTGGATATTTTAGAAGCAGTGTTGCCAACTTGGCGCATTTGTCACTATATTTAGCTTTTTTTCCAGACACCCCCTAGCGCCAAAATTAGTGGAAAAACTCCTGGCGGAAAATAGTGCTTTTTGGCTGGTGACTTGGGGGCGAAATTGATTGACCGGTGCCAAAGATAAAACCATAAATTTTCACCATTTTTCCTCTTATGACAGTGGTTTTCAACCAGTGCTCAGTTGGCTATGTAGCTGTAACTCTTTGAGAGCGTAAAATATGAAACCAAATGGACCCTTGCGGGTCCATTTGGTTTCATGTTTTACGCTCTCAAAGTGTTAAAAATATTCATCATGTGAATTATCCCAAGTCTACACACCTTCCAGGGAAGCATCTAGCACATTCTAGTATTTTACCTTCAAGATGAAGGTAAAAGACAAAATCAGCATCCTATGAGTGCATACTGGTGAATATGAAGAATGCACATTCTGTCAGTGGTCGTATTTCATGCTCCGTCAAACAGGATTCAGTGATGCATTGCTGAATGTCACGCAACAGAGCAGTAAAGATGACCTCTGGTCATTCTGAACCTATGTGTTATCTCAACCTATTGGTTTGCTTATGGGAGAATTGACCACAAGTATCAAGTATTCAAAACAGTGTTGTCTTTGATGGATATTTTGGAATTTGAGGCTATTATTTTACATATACCACATTTACATAAAAAAAGTTGAAAATGGGTGGAATTCCCCTTTAACAATGTGCATTCTTTACTCTCAGTCCTCCACTTTAAAGCCACCATGAGATTCATCTCTCCATTTGTCAACTCCACTCTCCATCTATCTCCTTCATGCATGATCCATGGGCCTTTCAGCAGACATATGGTGATGCATCTGAGCAGATACAAGACGCAGGGAGAAAGAGAGAGAGAGAGAGAGAGAGAGAGAGAGAGAGAGAGAGAGAGAGAGAGAGAGAGAGAGAGAGAGAGAGAGAGAGAGAGAGAGAGAGAGAGAGAGAGAGAGAGAGAGAGGATATGACAGGGAGATATAGAATGTGGCAGAAAGGAGGAAGGAGGAGATGTTGTGAGACAGATTAAGTGAGAGGAGAGATTCAAAGAGAGAGAGAGAGAAAGAGAAAGAGAGGAACCAGAGATCGAGGATGGAGTTCTATTTTCATGCCTGAATACGTTTTTCTTTTCTGTTAACAACAGCTTGCTGTGAGTCCAAATCCACACTGTAAATTGTTGGCTTTCCCAACAATTTACACTTGCACTTAGCTTTAACATACCTTTCTAGACCGCAGACATACAGTAAGCCTAATTGGCTGCATGGCAGCCAATCCAACACTATCCAACATAGAAATAGACAACCTAGTGCACGCCAAGTTACCAAGCTAGTTATGCCTCAGGCCTACCATACCAGGTTTAGGCATTAATTCAATTCAATTCAAATGGCTTTATAGCCTAGTAGCCTTGTTTTACTGAGGTTATGTTTAGGGTTAGGTTAGTGTTAGGCGTTAGACGGTGCTTTACAGTGGCGACATTCGCGTTCATCAGCCATGGGTGCCGATATCAAAAGGGCCCTCTCAGCGTTTGCGCTCACACATGCGCGTGCAGAGGTGTTTGTCAGATAATTTGGATCGTTTGGGAAGGCTGTCTTTTACGGCCTATATTCTCGTCCTATCCCACCTTGACTAATAAAAATCAACAAGCAACATTACATTATAGGCCTAAGGTTGAATAGCCAGAAAATTATAACAAGAGTCACCAATCAGCCAACCATATGGATAAGCAAGTGAAGATGAATGGATGTATTTAGATAAATGTATTTTGATAGATGAATACAGACATCCCACCCTAGAAAAAACTAAAATATATTAACATTTAGGGCTATGCCACACATGATAAGTGATTAACATATCCTACCATAGATTATATGGTTGCAGTGGCTGTTTTTTAATCAGTAGAGTCAGTAGGATTGTTATTTGGTTACAGTTCCTGTCACCTATGTTTTAAAGCTAAATTAAAATATATGATAAACATAAGATAAGCATATGTAAGCTCTTTGTGATTTTATATTGAGGACTTATAAATAGCTCTTGATTATATTAAGATTATATTTTATAAATATAATTGATTATATATAGAGTAAAATAGATTAGGCCTATACTGTGCAAACAGACTGAGATCATGTAATTAGCTCCATATACACAGCTGTGTCGTATTCCATATTATAAGAACGGGGAATCCCCGATATGCACGGCACGGGGCACAGAGACAGTGCATGGAGAAAATGCGAAAATTTCCCCTCTCCTTTTGTGTGATAAATGCATACTATAAACGCATGACCTATATAGCAACTGAAAATATACTTGGATATACTTGGACCACACTTGGAATTATTGAAATCGGGTGAGAATGGCCTGAGAGTTTTTAGATTGGAATCTCAAAAAAATCTCGGCGGACTTTCAAAAGGTAAGCACAGAGTCGAGCAGCAGCGACAACTCCGTTCTCTTTAAGTGGCCAGTCCAAGGGCGGCCATTCTACATGGACTTCTATTGAGGATCGGGACAATAAATAGGGACCAACATGCTGCACAAACAGCTCTCGAGCGCTTAGTTTCTGACGCCTCAATGTCGCAGCTTTGACACTAGCCATCTTTGTACGTCTGACTGTAATAAGGTTGCTGTTCACCGCACTTTTTAGATGAAAGTAAAGTGACATTAGCTCATCTCCCGTATGCTGCTCGCGTGGGCCCCACGCGACAAGATATATTTTAATAAAAGGAGAAGGAAAAAAGTCTGTTTGGGCCTCGGGCCCCCCCTAGAGTGGCGATGGGGCCCATGGGTGCCACGCACCCACGCACCCATTATAAATGACGCTAGTGGTGCTTTATGTGGTTTCTAACCCTAAACATGACCTCAGTAGTAGCTCTACTAGCAGTGTTGGGACATGTGCACTACGTAACTTAATATATTACATAATATATTACCAAAATGCCGTAACTTGTAATATAAATGTATTACTTAACCAAAACAATCTAATATATTATATTTTTCTTTCTGCATTACTGCATTACTTTCAATATTACTTTCTGTCAATCTGTGTTGTTGAAAATGCTCTTGTGAAATTATCTTGACAGCTGCAGAAGTCAAATAATTACTTATTTTCTATCATTTGTCATCAACTTTTTTCAAGTTGAATTCATATGCATTTGGCCAGATAGCCAAGTGGGCTTGCTTTATTGTAGGTATACCACTGGCCTATAAATATTTGATTAATAGTGACACTAAATATTTAATTGTATATTTTGTAAAAAGTTTTTTCAAAGTAATATGTGATAGTAGTATTAATATTAATATATTGCACTTGCTCAGACAGTAATATTGTAATATAATATATTGCTTTAAAATGAAGGTAATAATTAATAAGTAATATATTAACAAGGTAAAGTAATATTCCCAACACTGTCTACTAGTAGTAGCCTACTAGTAGTAGCCAGCAGGGTAAAACAAGCGCTCCTCCCCAAACCCCCAGCTGGTTTGCAGTGTTTTCATTGGGTTCGAACATCAGGGCGGGGGTTTTCCCCCGGTTTGCTCAGGGCAGGAGTGGGAAAAAAATCAAGGGCCAGAGAAGGAGAAGAGGGAAGTGGACCAGAAGGAATTGTTTCCTAATGGCGGGTCTAATCTTAGTACGCATCCCGCATTCTTGTCCTAAATTGCATGCACACGCAGGACATGCGCATATGCACGTCGTACACATTCCTCACTGGAAATCCCTTTCACACATGTTAACTGTCCTTTGTTATGGATGACATGCACGGCTGGCAGGAATAGATGGCGGGGAACCTTTTTTAGTCACTACTGTGTCATCCTCTCCTCCACTGTTAAAGCAGCATGCCCTGGAAGTCACCAGTCAGCAGTACGTCACATAAAGAGAGTGGCAGGAGAGGAGAGGCAACAGGAGAAACACGTAGTGAGTGCTAAAGAATTGGGATGGTGGTCTTAAAGGGGAACTCCGCAGATTTTCAACAGTTTAATGTCATTAAAGGGGAATTCCACCCAGTTTCAACATTTGTTCTGAGAGTGTACAAATGCAACCAAATGAACCCTAACGGGTTCATTTGGTTCCATTTGTACGCTCTCATAAAAAGAAGTGTCTAAAGAAATCCATATGGTGAAAATACATCTTGATGATGTCATCAAGATGTTTCACCATGTTAGTGGTTTTCTTCAGACCTCCATTTCTTGGGAACACAGATTGGGGGAACTTTTTTTTATCATGTCCACCCAACACCTCTAGGTATACTAATGACATATTAGAATGTTGAAAATGGGTGGAATTCCCCGTTAATATACCGTTAATGTCATGTTGTGTGGACATGATAAAAAAAAGTCCCCCCCCCCCCCCATTGCCCCCAATTCTGTATTTCCTAAAAATGGAGGTCTGAAAAAATCCTTAACCTTTTGAAATACATCTGATGACATCACCAAGATGTATTTCACCATGTTAATGAGTTTTCTTTCAGACCCCTTTTTGAAAATGGGTGGAATTCCCCTTTAACTGGGCCTGATCGTAAGGCTGTTCCAGTATGAAACGCATGCTAATGCATGAAGCTCGGCCGTGGAACGAATCCTTAATCCGGAGATGAAAAGTTTATCAAATGAACTTGTAACATTTAATTAAATCAATGGTCGACAGCCACTAATGAGCTTTGGATTTATTTAGATGTACTGCATCTCGTTGCGCATCTTGCCATGCACTGTATACATGCAGCTGTATTAGCTTACAAAGATGCAGAAACATTATGAGTTTGAAGATCTGGTATTTTCAATTAACTCCACTGGCGAGCAACTGAAAATCAGGCCTTAAAGCTACAGACCTGCGCAGTGACGTCACCAACCCGGTTCCACTAGTGGATTCCTCATTCATTTTCCTCATAGACTTTTCGAAAATGGTTAATAAAAACACTATTGCGCCGCGGCCAAAGCCAACTCGGGTCGTGACAAATCATGAAAACAAACACAATATCGCCATATAATATCCAATTAGCACGAAGTAGAAAACGGCAGGATACAACACTTTTTGTTTCGTTTTTCATCTTAGAAATTATTTGATCATCCCAAAGGTTTGTGTGTGTCATCATGATTCGTCACGACCCGAGTTGGCTTTGTCCGCGGCATAGCCGTCTTTATATAAATTATTTTCGAAAAGTCTATGAGAAAAATGAATGGGGAATCCGTTTCTGGAACAGGGGCGGTGACGTCACTGCGCAGGTCTATTACAGGCAACTTTAATGTGTACAAACACTGTTTCTAAACAGGTTTTAAAGGTAGGGAAGTGATTTGAAATTCATGGTGTAGTACCAGCCTGGTGCACTAGGGGCGCCCAAGAGTAGCTACACTATGTGAACCTGCTGCTCGCTCCTGATTGGAGGAGAATTGGTGGTGACCTGGGGAACTTTTATTAGCTCCTCTGCTAACGTGGGGGAGGGGGAAACTCCATATGTGGTTTCCACACCTTATAATAGAGCATTTTAACAGAAAAGAAATATTTTTTGGGTGATATCTGACAAAAGTGAAATCACTTCCCCTACCTTTAATGTAACCCCACCTCACCTCCACTCTATTGGCTCATTATGAAACTGCTGGAGACTGCTGTGATTGGCTAAAACGCCAATTATTTGTTGGCTGTCTGCGGGGGAAAGCAAGTGGCAAAAATATAGCTATACATACATACAATACCTTTCCTATATAAAAAAGTCATTTTTAAGTCGTCGTTGTGAAAAAAGGTGCAGTCATTGTTGTGAAGCGTTCTATAGGACGACCTTACAGAGCGGTGACACAGCAGATTTTCATTTAGTTGTGATGAAGTGCCAAAGGTAGACGGACTCATCTCATTACTGCAGTACCCTTAAAATGATAATGCCGCCACAGAACCCACCACCCTCCTCACCTTTCATATCACCAACCACAAAGAGAATATCATCTCTCCTGATTCCCTTTGATCTCAGCCAGGGGCGGATATAACATTTCCCGATTGGGGGGGGGGGAAATGTTGGGGGGGATATCTTGGGTTGTTTTGCACATGCCATCATGTTTGGTGGGGCAGGCTGGGCATTTAGGGGGGGCATTGCCCCACATGCCTATGCATATAGATCCGCCCCTGATCTCAAGTGAATTTCAGCGTGGGAGGAGGAAGCCTGGCAATATACCCCAAATACATGTAGGCACACACACGCACGCACGCACGCACGCACGCACAGACTTCAGTTAATACATTCTCCCATAATCCTCCCCAAATTCCCTCAATTGGCTCTGTAGTATTTCTGTCTAATGGACTGCATGCACCATCTGTGAAGCTGATTTGCAAGGCTCTCTAGGGGGAAGCGTTTGCTGCAACCAGCGACCTCCGGTTGACCCCTGGCTTGACCCCCGTGGGGATGGTGGTTACAGACAGAACGGAGGGTGGTGGAGATGGACACAGTCACAATCAATAGCCATGAAATTGGATAACCCTCTGACATTCCACTGGCCAGAGATCAGTTTATACAAATCTTGGATTTGTATCAAGTATGTCCAGCACCATTCAGACAAATGCACACACGTACGCACGCACACGCACACACACACACAGACGCACACACACAGACGCAGACGCAGACACACACACACACACACACACACACACACACACACACACACACACACACACACACACACACACACACACACACACACACACATTAACCCATTGTGTCCTGTCTAGTTTCTGAATAACATAATATTCAAAGATTTCACCACGTTTTCAGGATTTTTTTCAAAAATAGCAGAGATACAAGCTCATAGCGCGCCACTCGGTGGCGCGCTATGAGCTTGTAGATCTGCTATTTTTCAATAGTGAAAACATAATGCTTAGAACACCAAAACGCGTTCAGTACACTAAAGGTTAATCATTTATTTATGTCCACATAGGAGAGACAATACGAGGACACAAATATTTACAAGGTGCAGAACAGAATACAGTCAACAGATCCCGGACAAGTGCCTACAGTATACACACTCGTCAGGGGTACAAGTAACAGCGTCATCGCCAGATTTGCCGGCTATACTGATTATAGAAGAGACTGCACAGAATTTTGCAAGCTGTTTGGCTGCTTTTTTTGACATCCCGAGTTGTTGGAAGCCTCTTACAACCAACCTATGCACAAGTCCTAGACTGCCAAAGATAAACACAAATAGATTGCACCTATAGCCTAGCTCCATGATGGTCTGTAGAAGCGGCTGGTATTTAAAGACTTTGGTCATACAGGCTTCTTCTACGCTAGAGTCAAAGGAGCAGGCCACTTCAAGAATGGACACACACGCACGGGCGCACGCACGCACACACGTCAACTGATATATCCTGGGTTTGATGGCCTGCCTAGTGCCCATGGTTATATATCAGCCTCTTCCATTATGTTACACGTCAATGTCCTGGTGCCATAAAGAAGAAATGATGCAATACTCTTTGGGCAAAACACATCAATATTATAATGCAGTGGTTTTCAACCTTTTTCATCTCAGGGACCACCATTTATTCAGGATTTGCGCCATGAGGATATTTTAGCCAACACAGACGCCAAATCTAAAGATTTATTTTGTTTTTGGTCCGCAATTCCAGGTTGGATTTGGAAAACAAAACACACATTCCAAATTGGCTAATTCAGATGATGAATATTTTAACTCTTGAGAGCGTAAACATGAAACCAAATGGACCCGCAAGGGTCCATTTGGTTTCATTTTTACGGTCTCAAGAGTTACATCTGGTTAACCAACTTAGCTGAGGACCACCTGGAACCCTCTCAGGGACCACTGGTGGTCCCCGGACCACTGGTTGAAAACCCCTGTTATAATGTATACAGGATATGACTAGGGATTTTGTCGCAATAGTAATGATATGGCATAAGTACCTGGTTTTAATTATTTAAAACGACCCAAAATGCAGAGGCATATTGCATACCAAAGTATTGCGACTTTGTAGAGCTATTTTTGTTATTTCTCTGTAATTGAAAGAGGTATTTTTTTTATCAATGCAAGAATCGGAAAACCGTCACTCACAATAGTTTCTAATCACTTACTGGAAATCGTTTGGTCATCTTAATTAGGTCATCTGGTTGTAATAATAAAAGTTGACATGGGTGGTTAGTAAAAAAAAAAAAGGCCATGAAGTGACCTCGCAAGATGCGTAATGTATGATCCTAACCTTAGACGGAAACGTTATGGTGGGCCTTAGGGAAATAACAAAGACGCAATGCTTTCCTTATGGCCCTATGTGTAGGACCAGTGGACTTGCTTAACTGCTATTGTTTCTGTATGACTGTATGTATGCCCTCAATTACCAAGTCATATTTACAATGAATTGCCTTCGTGCATGCTTGCACAATCGGGCATGTATGTGTACCAGATAGAGAGATTTATAGGGCCCCATCTTCCGCCCTGAGATCTCCCTTGGCATGCACATTATGTGATTGCAAATTACTGCATCGATGCAGCGTAGCCTAAGTTTTATAGCCTGTGTTGAGCACCACAGACGTGGCTATGTACAGTACAGCTCAAACCCGTTTCACAAATGTGTGATGAAATTGTAACAAAGTAATTTAGGGCAAAAGTAAAATTAAAGAAAAAGTAATAAATGAGTAATTATTACTCAAAATGTTTTTTCTACTTTGTTACAGTATACTACTCATTAGTGGAAAAGGATATTACTTTTGCCATTATTTTACTCTCATTTCTTTCCAATTAGCTTACAGGGGCAGATGTAACATTTCTCAATGGGAACAGACATGCAGCATGCATAAAGCTAAAGCTCTGATTCTGTTTTCAATGCTTCAAATGCAGTTGGTTTAGTGGTGACACAACTGTACTTCAATTTGAAATATCCTGGGTTGTTTTGCATGGCATCATGTTTGGTGGGGCAGTCAGGGCCAGTCAGACGGTCAGTTCCCCCCCCATGCCCATGCCTAGATCCACCCCTGTTTCCTTCCAATTAGCTTACCCTTGTGCCCAAAAATATAATGTCGCTTTTGCATGTGCTTGTGATATATGTTTATGCATGATGTACAGTATGCTTGTGGATGTATTAGTGGTGTATAGTCGGCTAAAATTGCCATTCGAGCCTCGGACAGCAATTTCAGGCCGAGCTTCGAACCTTCGCTAACCCCCCCCCCCCCCCCCCCCCACCCCCCCCCCGCGGCGCGCGTCTACTAACTCTTAAAATCGTGGATGTTGCCATCGGTAGATAAGTTTTCTACTGCCCTGAGAGGTGATTGACATCTGTGAATACACCAGTCATGACACCGCTCTCCTTTTCTTTCCTTTCTGATGAGACCGATCCGACACAGCCACGGGTAACACGCTGTTTTGATTGCCAAAACATGCTGTCCGTCGGCTCGTTTAATTATTTGTTTGCTATGAACGACTACGTGTCTACTGTATTGTAGGCTAGTCTAAACTGCCTGCTGCTGCTGGCTAGCCTGCTGCTGGCTAGGTAAATACCATACCATAACCATAAAACCAACCAGTCAGCGTGCAGCTCTATAGAGTACAGACGGAGTTGCGCAAACTCCGTTCACTTCCTAGAGCCAGTCTAATGGCGGATCGCCTACATGGACTTCTATTGAGAATGGGACACCTTCAGTGAAAACAATGCATTTCCAACTGCAGTAACAGCGCGTTTCACAGCGAGTTTCTGACCCCTTGATGTCGCAAATCTACTAGATGGGGGGAAAAGTTAAATAAATAAATAAATCATTAATATTCGTTCGCGTGGCGACCTTAGCGAGCGAATGGTTCGAATCCCGAGCTTCGGTATACAGCCCTAGGATGTATACCGTAATTATTTTTCCTACAGTCCTAATTAAGTAGGAAATCGTCTCAACAGCTGTTATACAGTAGGACAGAACAGTGAATTTCAAGACCTCTCTATGAAATATAGTTTGCATTGCTCCACCTGTAACCTAGCAACAGCTGTCAGAAAAATATTTAACCGTTGCCAGCATCGGTTCGCAACTGGGATACAATCTATTCAGTCAGAAACACTCAGTTGTAGCTATAATAATTTACTGCAACAATTGGAATAAAGGTACAATACTGTATACAGTGCATGGTCGCAATGCTATTAAAGGGGAACTCCACCCATTTTCAATATTTGACCATGTCATTGATGTACCTTAGAGGTGCTGGGTGGACATGATGAAAAAAAGTCCCCCCATTCTGTGTTCCCAAGAAATGGAGGTCTGAAGAAAATCATTAACATGGTGAAATACATCTTGATGACATCATCAAGATGTATTTTTTACCATATTTTCATTTTTTAATGGATTTCTTTAGATGCTTCTTTTTTCTGAGAGCGTACAAATGGAACCCAATGAACCCGTTCGGGTTCATTGGGTTCCATTTGTACGCTCTCAGAAAAAAGAAAATGGGTGGAATTCCCCTTTAAGTTGCTGCCTGATTTAGCCACCAGTAAGATACATTTGTGAGTGAGATGCCCAGATCAATCAGAAATATTAATAATATATTTGTGGTAAACACAATAATAAGCTTGATGCCATACTATATGGTAAGATATTGGCAGCTCTCATAAATACATGTCTATGGCTTTGAGGTCTGTTACACTGTTTTCCGTGTGAGGCAGCAACTCACACACAAATCATCAGATATGTTCATGTTTAACATACAGAATCTGTCTACAGGGGCGGATGTACTATTTCCCAATTGGGGGGGCAGGAGAAAATGGTATGGGGGCAACTTCATCGCCGTGGCGCCATTTTCTGTTACATACCATTTTCTATTACAGGACTTTATTTAGGCAAGTAACGCATCAATAATATCACCAGAGTTTTCTGTTTCCAATGATGAAATGATTGGTTTAGTGGTGACACAGCTGTAGTTAAGTTAGTAGCAGTAGTAGTGTTTCAAATCAGTTTAAATATAAGCACTTTAATTTGAAATATCTTGGATTGTTTGGCATGCAGTCAGGGAGGCAGTCAGGGCATTTAGGGGGCCATTGCCCCCCCATGCCCATGCCTAGATCCGCCCCTGTCAGTCTAGCTTATTGCAGATTTCAGGGCTATCTATATGCAACTAGACTTTTCCTCCTATATATCTGCCTTCATTCTCTCACGCTTGTTTTTCTAAATTGTTTTAATTGTGTTGTATTTTCCCAGGAACAGGAATCTACCTGACCCACTTATAAATAGCCTACAAAAAAAACAAGTTTTTATTTTCAGTTAAATCACTACAAAACCCTGGCCTGAAGTCAATAACCCAATAACAGTAACTCTCCAAAACGGGAGATAGATACATGGGGTTAGGAGTGCAGTTGGATGTCAGTGTTAAATATACATGGGCACAATCTGGAAGAGGCACAGTTCATCTGTTAATGAGTGCACAACCGGCACAGTGTTTGTTCCTTGTTGTTTTGTGTTTATATAATTACAATATTACATTTTAGGAAATCAGCAGACACTCTTAAACCAGACCTAGGCCAGTAAGGATAGAGTTAGAATAGTCCACTTTTGATGTGTCTGGATAAGGAGCTGGGAAAAAAATGAAGAAAAAAAAAAAATAAAAATAAAAATGAAAAATAGAGGGAGAGAATTTGAAGGTTTTCTTGTACGTTGCATATGCTACTACTGGCGTTTGAAAACAGTATTTGGGGTTTGAGTTGACAGTTATGTTGAGTTTAGTCTCTTGCACCCAAAACTAAGAACTTTCACGTTTTTGTCCACAATTGGGGTAGAGAACTGGCAAAACGTTGGTCAAAATAACAATTATTCTCAATTTTCTAATTGCCTGAACTCTTGAGAGTGTAAAACGAAACCAAATGGACCCGTAAGGGTCCATTTGAGTGGTAACTCTTGAGAGTGGTTACACTCTCTTGAGTGGTAACTCTTGAGAGTGGTTACACTCTCAAGAGTTACAGATCTATGGCGACTCTCGTGATCTACCTGCACAGTCTCTGTGATCTACTGGTAGATCACGATCTAACTTTTGGGCACCCCTGATAATCTGTAGAATGTTAGAGTGACCGCTGTAACGTCTCCCTGCACGGCAACTATGCCAGTTGTCCCAATATTTAGAACCAATAAGTCCATGTGTAATTTACAGTATCTGAATATACAGTTAGTCAGTGCCGATTTAAAGTGTTATATTCCATGCTTGTTTATTCCTTGCTACAGGACATGTTGCTCTACATTCCCCTCCGTATGCATAGTTAAATCTCCAATGTCCTCATTATAGTGTATATACTGTACCTCTGCCTCAAGGAAGCTGAACAGCGCTGACGGTTTACTGGAACACTTTGGATATCTACTTAATTGGCAATATAAGTCTTTTGCAAAATTAGCAGATGTTCATGTTGTTACCATTCAATGTGTATAATGCTCCTCTTGTGAGCAGAGCAGAAAAGTAATAAACAAATTAACAAATAAACTAATGAATGAATAATTAATATTAGCTGCAAATAAAAGTCCAGTTTCGCCTTATAGCATAGACCAGTTATTAGATGCCACTGCACAATAAACACCCATCTATGTATGGTTGTCCCACATGAGCCATAGTTTAGTAAACTATATTATGCTTATGGGTGCCACATGTTTAATGCAAACCAGGGGCGGGTGTAACATGTCCCATTTGGAGGGGCAAGAGAAAATGGTATGGGGGCGGCTTCATCGCCCGTGTCGCTTCCCGCCACGGGCAATGAAGTCGCACCCATGCCATTTCCGGTTACAGGACTTTTATTAGTCAAGTAAAGCATCAATAATAACATCAGTTGTTGTTGAAGTTGCAACAGACACGCAGCATGCATAAAGCTAAAGGTCTGACTCAGAGAGTTTTCTGTTTTCAATGATGAAATGCTGTTGGTTTAGTGGCGCCAAAATTGTAGTTAGTAGCAGTAGTAGTGTTTCAAATCATTTTAAATATAAGCACTTTAATTTGAAATATCTTGGGTTGTTTTGGATGGCATCGGGTTTTGGGGGGGGCAGACTGGGTATTTAGGGGGGCATTGCCCCCCCCCCCCCCCCCATGTCTAGATCCGCCCCTGATACAAACTATCAGTAGTATCTCACTGCTGATGATTAAAGATTGGCCAGGGATGCCATTCCGGTTTAGCACGTAGGTGGTTTAGGTATTTCAAAACAAAGGCCAAACAAAGCTGCAGTATTAGCTTTATTTTCAGTCCTGATGCGACTGATATACGTCATGTCTTATAGTTTGCTCAGCCATGCCATTACACTAAATCGAAGTTGAAATGATGTTGGGAGGATTGCTGCCATTGCACTTCAGAACAACAAAGCTGCCGTCTGTTAACCCATTGTTTCTGAAGTTAGATTCCAGTTTCTGACACTAGATTCTAGTCCATGACACTAAATTCTAGTTTGTGACACTAAATTCTAGTCCCTGGGGCGAGGTTCTAGTTTTTCTGGAAAAATCTCTTTCTGTGTCAGTGATGCTTAACATATTTCATAGGAAGGACCCCCAGAAATATCTATTATTTAGCTGCAGAACCTCATCTAAAAACATGTTGTTCTAGGGATCCCCCAGAAGCAAAGATTTGAGTTAAAAATGTTTGCTTCCGAAATAATGTATTCAAAGATTTGCACCACATTTTCACAATTTTTCAAAAATAGCAGAACTACAAGCTCATATCGCGCCACTCGGTGGCGCGATATGAGCGTGTAGATCTGCTATTTTTCAACAGGTAAAACACCAAAACGCGTTCAGCACACGAAAGGGTTAATTACCTTGCCGTGTTGCGTTTGATCGGAGGCTTCGTCTACGGTTTACATTCCTAAAAAGCCTTATCCAGCACATTTGGTTGAAATTGCCCATCTAATGTAGTGGAGCATTGTTAAAAGTTATACAGTTGTCCATTACGTTGATTTACCAGGCCCATGTTCACTGACTAATGATGGCCTATGGACTTGGTTTCCCCTTGGGAGCCATCTTGAGAAAAGCCTCTCTCTCGCCGGAACCACAGCAGCCGTAACAACAGGCCTCTTTGCAACAGCAGCGCCTGCAGTAATATATGGAGGAGATTTGTTTTACGTTTCTACTCGATCGATGGTTGTAGTTTTATGTGACGTCTCCTTTTATCACACACAAATAGAGGCTCTCAGGCAAATTAAACTGCAGTGATTGTTTGGGCTGACTGCTGTCAGCGGCGCTTTGCCATTTAAACGGGATAAGCCACTCAGATTTTAAACATGCGTTTGGATTTTGCCAAGCAAGCTGCATTCGGACAGCCCTGGCCAGTGAGAACTGCTGCACACAGTGATACGGTGAAAACATTAGAATGGAGAAACAATCTTATTGTGCTCATTGCAGGGGCGGATCTAGGCATGGGCATGGGGGGGGGGGGGGGCAATGCCCCCCTAAATGCCCTGACTGCCCCACCAAACATGATGGCATGCAAAACAACCCAAGATATTTAAAATTAAAGTGCTTATATTTAAAATAAAATGATGTGAAGCACTACTACTGCTAGGCTACTGACTAACTACAGCTGTGTCACCACTAAACCAACAGCATTTCATCATTGAAAACAGAAAACTCTCTGAGTCAGATCTTTAGCTTTATGCATGCTGCGTGTCTGTTGCTACTTCAACAACAACTGATGTCATTATTGATGCTTAATTGCCTAATAAAAGTCCTGTAACTGAAAATGGTATGGGGGCAGCTTCATCGCCCGCCACGGGCGATGAAGCCGCCCCCATGCCATTTTCTCCTGCCCCCCCAATTGGGAAATGCTATATCCGCCCCTGGCTCATTGTTGGACATGCCGTGATTTCAAATGATGGATCACCACACCATGTTACTGTATGTTCTGCCCCCTTTGCAATCAAACACATATAAAGCACTTTACAAAATGTTATCAACTTGGAACGGCTAAAATATTTATCTGCACAAAATGTGCAGTGGATTCAGCAACATCCATGCGTCTCCGGAGGAAACAGGCAAATAAGCATAAACATGTTTATCTCTCTCTCTCATCTCCTCCCTCGTTCCCCATCTCTGTGTTCGCATATAGCCAATAAAGGCGAGATTCACCTGCATTTCCCTCCAACCCGAAAACCCAATTTATGCAGACATCGTTCATAATTTATGTATAGAGGGAAGCTAAGCTGAGGTCCCTCTGCAATCTGTGTAACATTTACATTGCCCACCCGCCGCCCAAGAACTGGATGGATCTGAAACCGCACATTAATTCTCCTCAAGACCTTAACCTTTTTTTTTTAGAATGGTACTGACATGCTTGATTAACCCATTGTCCTGACCCTCGATTCGAGTTTCTGACACCAGATTATACAGTAGTTCCTTACACCAGATTATAGCTGCAGCAACATTCTAGCTTTTGACACTAGATTCTGCAGTAGTTTCCGACACTAGATTCTAGTTATTGACACTAAATGATAGTTTCTGATGCTAGGATCTCCTTTTTGACACTAGAATCTACTTTCTGACGCTAGAATCGAGTTTTTGATACTAGATTCTATAGTTTTGACACTAGATTCTAGTTTTTCTGAAAAATCTGTGCTCCTGTGTCAGTGATGCTAACATATATTTCTGCCCCCCACATCTGAAGACATGTTGTTCTCGGGGTTCCCCAGAAGCGAAAAATTGAGATAAAATGTTTGCTTCCAAAATAATGTATTCAGACAGAGATTTGCAGCACATTTTCACAATTTTTCAAAAATAGCAGAACAACAAGCTCATGTCGCGCCACTCGGTGGCGCGACATGAGCTTGTTGATCTGCTATTTTTCAACAGATAAAACACCAAAACGCGTTCAGGACACATGCTTAAAACATGTCATTGCAGGAACTGTGTGGATCTGGATTTATTTACTGGCCGGTCGGTTGCACTCTCGTATCCTCCTCTCCTGGCTGCCCCCCCCCAGCCCATGCTTTATGTACACCATTAATTATTCAACATCCCATTTTCACAAGCAGTGCCACCCAGCATGCCGACTTTCAGCCCCGTTTCTACCCTGAGAAATAGACACACAGCACTGGCAAAAGCAAGCTAGCTCACTGCTCGCTTCAGTACATAGGGTTCCCTCCCTTCTGGCACCTATATCCAGTGGCGTCGATAGGTGGTGAAAAGTTAGACAATTTTAGGGGGGCCCAAAGCCAGGGGGGCCCCACTAAAAGCTTGCATGAATATGTTTTTTTTTATTGATTATTGAAAATATTTGATCGCAAAGTGCACCAGATTGAAGCATTTTAAAGGGTAATTCCACCCCTTTTCAACATTCTAATGTCATTAGTATACCTTAGAGGTGCTGGGTGGACAGGATGAAAACGTTTCCCCCCATTCTGTGTTTCCTAGAAATGGAGCAAAACCACTAACATGGTGAAACATCTTGATGACATCATCAATATGTATTTTCACCATGTTGATTGATTTCTTTAGACGCTTCTTTTTCTGAGAGCGTACAAATGGAACAAATGGTTGCATTTGTGCGCTCTCAGAAAAAATGTTGAAAATGGATGAAATTCCCCTTTAACGCCGCTGGGAAAGGGCCGGGGGCCCATGTGGAAAAGCTTTGCAGGGGGCCCAGAATTGCTAGCTACGCCCCTGCCTATATCTGCACATTGTCCAAGCCACAGTACATAGAGATGTGACGTAGGCTGCCTGTCTGTCAAACAGTGATGTACTCTACGCAGGGAGACTGGGTTTGAATCGACCCTCTTCTCCTGGACCCTCTCACACAGTTTTACTGGCACACAAATCTCTGCTTTGACTACTGAACTTAACTACTGAGGTCTCTTCCCAGCTGGCACAGGACTTCTACACAACGTTAGGATAACGTTGTACTCTGACGTTGGATGACATCATAATCCAACGTTGGTTTGATGTCAATCTATGATGTTCTGTAGACGTTGATTATTGGGTAGACTCCCAACGTTGGATTTTAGTTGTATTTTAGTTGAAAATTAAAATTTGATTTGACATCATCTAATGTTGTATAGACCGTATAAAGGCCAGTAGTTTTAGCTCATTTTGGACCTAAAATTGGAATTAATTGTAACATGGGATTTTTCTTCACAGATCATTTCTTTGAGGTCTCCAGAACAACATACTAAAAGTCCCGAGAAATCCCAGTTGTGGAAATATGTTTAATTCATAGAGTAATAAAATATAGAGGCTCAACTGGAGTGAAAGCCCTGCCCCTTTGCCATTCATTTCAATACAAGTCCTAATAAACCCCAGAAAATTATAACTGGCCATGGAACATTCTAAACTATATTTTAGTTGGAGGCATTACTGTAATCTCCTTGCCTCAAAGACACTTTGAGGCAAGGCACATAATAGTCGATTCACAGTTGGTTAAAACGTGCAAGTAACATTGCACCCTAGAAAGTTTGATGATAATCAACAATACCAGCTTCTAAAACCTTTATTTAGGTCAACATATTATCAAAGCTGTCTCTTCTCTATCATTGTATTCATAAAGATCAGATAACAATCATTGTATTGCATGTGAAAAGGCTGTTTTGTGTGTTCTCCTGTAATGATACAATTCAGTGCCAGTGGTGGCGAAGAAGACAAGCCAAAATGTGTAGAATAATACTAGGCCAGTTAATGTGTCAGACTACATTATGGAATTGTCAGTAAACCAAACACAAAAACATGCACACTATGTAGTTACAGTGCCGGTCCTACACACTTTGGAGCCCCTTTTTAGCAAACAACTAAAACAACTGAATGGTCAAATTCTCTACTCGCACCGGTGCAATAAATGAATTTTTCAACTCGCACTGTGAACTTTTTAGTCGCAAATGTGAGCCCCTAGTGCTAGTAGTCGCACTAATACATACCAGAGCCCTCTAGAGGGAGAGTTGCGCCATTGAAGGGGTACGCAGTCACGTGGTTTTAGTCACGTGCTCAGTGGTCGCCGAGAACATAACAGTGACAAACCATGGAGTCTGAAAGACGAGAGTGGCGCAAATAGAGCTATTTTACATATGTATGCAATATGACAGTTGATTTAAATTATTTCACAGTAACAACTATAGTCTCTGCAATTTGTATGATGTGCCATTATTTAAAAAAAAACTAAAATAAAGGGATTTTAAGTCATTAAAGCTGGGCTGTTGTCTGAGTCCAATGCATCTCTGCCTATTTCCCAATAGAACAGAGTAACAGTCTCGCGGGAATACCGCGAGATTGACGTTTACGGAAGTGTCACTTTGTGAATGAGGTGCGATTTCTCATGCCAATAAAGCTCATTTGAAGTGAATTGCTATTGGGAAAACTACTATTCTGCTCTTTAAGGCATCAATATAATGCAAACAAAGTATACGAAAATATCCTGTGACATGTCCTCTCTCATTTGTATGCACTGATTATTTTCTACAAAGGTATAGTCATTAATACAATAATAAAAAAATCTTTGTTCATGCCGTTTTTATGACAACGTTCTGAGAGTGTCACTATTCCGCTTCCCAGCAGCACTAGCGGCCGCCATTGGATTGGCCCCATGAAGTGAACGAGTGAGTTGTCAGAACTCTGTCTCTAGATGGCGCTGATACATACACCATACACTGTCAAGCCCTGCAGTTGGGATGCCAGTTTTGTGCAGACATCCCCCACTAAAGCAAGCAAAGTGCATCAGCCAGATGACATAATGTAAACAGGGGTTTACATTATGTCATCTGTATGTCATGTGTATTATTCTTGCGTTTTTGTTAATTGTGTAGAAAAGGAGGGGCTCCCTTAGACTAATATAATGCATCAATTGGGACACCTGCAGGTGCCAACTTTTCTTTTAATTTTTTTGTGAGGGCCACTGGCGGCGCCCTAAGCAGACCTGGCGCCCCAGGCAGGAAACTGCTTCGCCTGTGCCACGGACCGGACCTGAGTTACAGTCAGAGGGACCACCACCAAAAACAAACATCTTTATAGAAGTCAAGCAGGTGGATTGGTGCCAAGGGAGAGCGGTCAGATTGCTCACATATTTTATTGTCCGCTACAGATACTGTTTGTACATGGCAATAATATACAAAACAAGAATAGAATCAGCGTGGCATTTCTCCGCAGCCAAGTGGAACATTTCACAGAAATGTGTCCCACGGAGCTGTGGGACTAGGTTAGTTTTCTAAAACCTTTTATTTGGTCAACATATTATCCATACAAAGTTATCAAAGCTGTCTCTTCTCTATCACTGTATTCATAAAGATCAGATAACAATAACTTGTCTGGGGTTTTATTCTCACGGATCGTCTTGCATGTGAAAAGGCATTCAGTTGCAGTGGTGGCCAAGAGAGGCCAAGACTCTGTGTGTGTGTGTGTGTGTGTGTGTGTGTGTGTGTGTGTGTGTGTGTGTGTGTGTGTGTGTGTGTGTGTGTGTGTGTTTGTTTTTGGTATAAAGTGAGGACACACACGTGCTTTCCACCTGCAGAGTGAGGACCGTTTGGGAAGTGAGGACATTTTGCTGGTCCTCACTTTTTTGGGGGATAGTGAGGACTGACTTCATATTTAACCCACAGAGTGAGGACCTTTGGAAAGTGAGGACCGGGCTCCACAGCGCCCCCCTACAGCGCTGTGGTCGGTCGGTCGACCGGTCCTCACTTTCCTTTATGCTTATTGCTAAGCATAATGGAGCTATGTTGTGCCAGGATGCATAACCAAAAATGGAATAAATGGTTTGTACTTGACATTCACAATTCTTCATGGCCTTGAACATGCTTGAATATAACTTCCAATAATAATTACAGATTAAGTTATAAGGTTAAAGGTTTCTTCTTTGTTACTTCTCACATGCAGGTATATAAGAGCACAATTTTTCATTCAACATTGTACTATGTCATTAATATACCTTTTGAGTTCTTATAATAACATCATATTGAGTCACTACCTTTTCTAAAGTAATGCAAGGAAAGTAACGGACCCCAAGTCTGATGAACTGTCACCCCATGTACCAGTTGCAAGCGATTTTCAGTAGTCCTTTCTTCCGGGTCGATTTTTATAATGGCAGTCTATGGGAATTCCGGGGGAGCTTCAAGTTCAAGATCGGTATGATACTGTGGCTGGTTATGTGCCTTGTCAGCTGTTTAATCGCTGAAGTATGGAGCTTAAACTGCAAGGTCCTCACCTACAGCCAGGACCAGCTCCTGTCACTCAGGCAACCAGCCAGACCAGGAGACTCTGACTTCGACTTGCTGGATAAGTATCCAGAATTTAAAAATACCGGAACACGAAAATGGACTAAATTCAAGAAAAGAGGATCGAGAGGCGGAGTGAGAGAACGGCTAAGGAGACGAGGCAGCAGACCCCCCTTGCCGGTAATAACTCTTTCCAATGTTTGCTCGTTGACCAACAAGAAAGAAGAAATACGCGCTATGCGTCCACTTTCCCGTGCAGCGAATCAACCCGTGCTGCTTATTGGGGACTTTAACTCTTGTGACTTGTCCGATCACCTCCCCAACCTACATCAGTATGTAGACTGTCCGACGTGCTTGGCACGCACTTTGGATAAGTGCTACGGCAACATACCCGATGCCTATAAAGCCACCTGCAAGCCTGCCCTGGGGAAGTCAGACCACAAGGTCGTACATCTTCTTCCACGTTACAGGGCTCGGCTGAAACGGGAAAAGACAGTAAAAAAGGAGATTGTGACTTGGACAGAGGACTGTAAGGAGGAAATGCGATGCGAGCTGGAGACAGATAGAATACAAGGATAAAGTGGAGCATCACTACTTTTCAGGAAATGCCAAGAAAGCATGGGAAGGTTTAAAGGTGATGATGGCCAGGGACTCTAAGCAAAAGCGCACCCCCCTGTCACACCCCTCTCCATCCTTTGCTAATGACTTAAACATCTTTTTTAGTCGCTTTGATAATAACGACTTCAGTACAGAGCGTGATAATGTGTGTAGGTCCATTCCTGAATATGTCCCTATTACACTTAATGAACATGAGATTGTAACTAGCCTGTCCTGTATCAAGCCCAACTCTGCTCCTGGGCCTGATGGCCTGAGAGGCAGAGTTCTTAAAAAAAAAACATTTATGTACTTAAAGGTATTCTTTTGAGCTTTTTCAGTACCTGCTTGATTCTTTAACTATGCCCAACGGATGGAAAATGTCTTGCATTGTACCTCTTCCCAAAAAGCCTGGAGCCACTGAACTGAAAGACTTCAGGCTCATTGCCCTTACCTTTATTCTGGGGAAATGTTTTGAGAGAGTATATAGCTTGACTAATAACAGAGTCTGTTTCTAATTGTTTTGATCATCTACAATTTGCTTATAAAAGTCAGAGGGGAACTGATGATGCAACTGTCAGCCAGGGTCCTGTTTATTGATTTTACTTCTGCTTTTAATAGCATGCAGATACACACTCTCCTGCAGAGACTCATTGATATAGGGGTTAATGGTGGTATCATCCACCTAGTCAGAGACTTCCTCTCTAACCGTCCTCAACAGGTCCGTGTCAATGACACCCGCTCTGACATCACTGTGCTTAACACAGGTGCTCCGCAGGGGACAATACTATCACCTTTACTTTTCTCCCTG
This sequence comes from Benthosema pterotum, assembly GCA_039105355.1. NCBI lineage: Eukaryota > Metazoa > Chordata > Actinopteri > Myctophiformes > Myctophidae > Benthosema > Benthosema pterotum. The sequence continues at coordinate 42,186,684 of CM076983.1, read as the reverse complement.
TACACTAATGAATTCAAATTAGATCAGAAGTTTAGTCTCTTTAAGTATGCTGATGATATGGCTTTGGTTGCCATGCTAAAAAAGGGAGAAATAGTGCGGGAAGAAGCATTCAGAGGACACGTGTCTTCTCTCCAAAACTGGTGCGACGTAAGCTCCTTAGATATTAATATAACAAAAACAAAGGAACTGGTTATTTATCAAAAGGACCCTGTGCAGCCCTTTAAGATGAAGGGACAAAATGTAGAGATAGTTAACAAAATACTTAGGATCTATTGTTGACAGCAACCTTGACTTCAATGATAACACAGATAATATTTTTAAATCCTGTAACCAACGTCTCCACTTGTTGCACAGGCTCAACTCCTTCAGAGTGAGCAAATACATTATGGAGACTGTTTACAAGAACCTCATAGAGGGAATCATGACCTTTAACATAGCTATGTGGTATGGTAACCTCAGCAATGACACCTCTCATCCACTCCACAGGGAGTTCGAATTACTCCCCTCAGGTAGACGTTATAGAACACCAAAGTTTAACCGTAGCCGTAATATTTTTAAAAATATTTTATTCCAAAGGCTTGGTGCAGTATTATGCCTTGTTGTGCTCTTCTCTGCCTGTTAAGATGTTTTGTGTGTAAATGTTTGTTGCTTGTTGTTGATCTTGTTGTCGTTTTTAATGTTTTTTGTACATGAGACTAAAGACAAATTTCCACTTGTGGACAATAAATAAACTAACTAACTAACATGTGTGAACCAGATTCTGATGAAGAAGTACAACAAATTCATAACTGCCTACATGTAGTCGCAAAGGTCCCCCTGACAGCTGAGTCCCCAGCTTACAGATATTAGTTGTAATTTGGACACCTAGGCCTACTAGTATTGGTATCCATTACATCAAGCACATTATTACCATCACAGCACACATTATACTATCATCGGGATACTTGTTTATTTGTCATTATTTATTCTAATGATATATTGTAATGATAATTTATTTATTCCTTCATCTGACTATAAATATAAACACTTAGCCTATGTTGGCTATATAGCTGCCCATCCTGTCACAAACTACAAGGTTCCTTCACAATTTCCCCTCCGCTCCACAAGGAGACACAAGTTCAGTAGAACCCCCTTTGCATGGAACCTACAACCACCTCACTTCTTGTCACAGTCTACATACAGGCCTGGATCCCCAGGCCCAGTATTCTATTGTCTACAAACAATTCACAGCCAGCAGAGCCTGCTGTGTTTCCTACAAACTGATGATGATGCCATGCGTCTTTGAACATTGATCTATGTAAGTCCAAATGCCCTGACTCTGATGTTTATGGATGGATGCATTTGATTGAGATGTGATTTGGTATATTATATTATGAAATTACTTTTACTTGGCTTGCTATTTATTATTTGAATGCTCTATTAGGTAATATATTAGACTATATGCAAGTATTTAAATGCCATATTTATCTTCTACTTTAAGAGAATATTACAATCTGTTCCTTTTATAGAACCATGAAGAAGACAATAGGCAACGCACATCGACTGATGGGTGCTGGGTTAAAAGAATACTATTAAAATGGATGGAGCCCGCACACCAGATAAGGTACAAAAAGACTTTCTTTATTTGGATCGTCCAAATAAAGAAAGTCTTTTTGTACCTTATCTGGTGTGCGGGCTCCATCCAGCTTGCAGCAAAAAGCAGCAAGCTCATAAAGTTTATCCAAAATAGGAACCTTTGATTCCTAAAAGGTACCATAAGTCATTTGGGCGATTTGGAAAATCCTACTGGATGTAGCAGCTTTCTGGACTGAAGTGGTGGGGGGCTGCACAGGTGCAGTGATTAGAGGCAATTCTACTCCACTACATCTCATAGCCAAACATAGCCCCATTTACCCACTACAATTATATACTGTATATGGTATAGTAAGTGATTTGTGTGATTTGGGAAACCCTCCAGTCCTCCTGGTTACAAGATGTGCACATGCACATACTCTACAGTGGGGTGAAGTGCAACAGTGCCCACCTTGGGGTACAGTATACACTGGAGCTGTGTGTAAAGTTGGTCTGACCTCTTCAATAGCTTGTTTCATTTATGCTCCGAGTTGAACTGTCAGCTAGACTGCACCCATCCCCCACTCCACTCTACTGTAGCATTCTGTAGCAGCTTTACAAAATGCTACAGTAGAGTGGAGTGGGGGATGGGGGGGGCTGCGCAGGTGCATTGATTACAGGCAATTCTACTGCACTATCTCAGAGCCAAACATTGTATTAGGCTCATTTCCCACTACAGTTATATAAAAGGTATAGTTAGTGATTTGTGTGATTTGGGAAATCCTTCAGTCCTCCTGGTATGTGCACATGCTCATACTTTACAGTGAATGAAGTGCAACAGTGCACACCTTATAATGGAGCATTTTAACAGAAAATGTTTTGGACCACTTACTATACCTTTAAATCCTTAATGGTTTACTTTGGAGATATGACTTAAGCATTAACCACTTCGATCCTGTGCATTTCGGCCACACTGGCTACTTAACTGTAAATCAACTGATTTGGCAGTGTACCAAGTACAAAAAAAAAATCAAACAAAAAAAAAAAAAAAAACTTTTGGTCATCTTATGGTCTACTCAGTCTCTTATAACTTATAAACAGTCTGGGGTGAAACACTTCTTTAACAGAGCCCAGAACGGCGCCAAGACCAGTTATTTTCTTTTGTTTGTGAAGGCTTTCAGTTCAGCTCTCACATCACCACAAGCTGAAAATAGCTGATCTAAAAGCTCACAGCGCGACGCAGACACAATGTGCTGTGAGCTTGCAGAGCTGCTCTATTTTCAGCATGGAACACGCAGTAGGACAGGGGTCTCAAACTCATTTAACATAAGTCAAGTAGTTCCAATTTGATCCGTTCAGTGAATAGAGTGGACTAGTTGCTGCAGGAGAGAGCACCAGCCAGGAAGCACCAGGAAAGCAAGGGTTGCTGCTTTCCAGAAAGGCATACTTTTCAATATGCACTAATATATAATAATGCACATATGATCGTTGTAAAAATGTACATCATGGTTTCTTCATAAGAATACAAAAAGAAAGTTCCACAGGTTTACCAAGGTCCAAGGTGTGAGATACTGTTCCAAATTCCAAACTGTTCTGCTCTGCCCTTCATAGAGTAGAGTGCAGGGTCGTTAATTAGGCTGTGTTGCTACATTAACGACCCAACCGTGGCAGTATGGGGGAAGGGCAGCAGTTGAACTGAGCTTACAGAAACTACAGCAGTGAATTGTTCTGACAGGTGAAAGAAAAAAATCTGAGTATCCTATTATTGCATCATACTGATTTTTGCCTCACACAAACATCTATTCTAATCACATAATATAAGTGTATTTAAACTGGCTAAAATAAATATTGATAGAAAATGTTTTGGATGTGATATAGTAGTGATTCTTGTAGCTTGGAGTCACCTCTTAAGAATTCAAGAGGGTGCCCACTGATTATGCCTCGGGCATTTTTAATTATTAACCCCTTAATGTCATATATATATATATATATATATATATATATATATATATATATATATATATATATATATATATATATTATATATATATATATATATATATATATATATATATATATATATATAAATCCATACAAAATAGAGTTGTATGGTATTTAATGCAAGGGCAGTTAAGGCTCAAGGCCTACTGTTTTGGCCAGAGCCTGTGCCAGAGTGTTTGTGACCTGGAAGCAGGTGGTGCTCAGTCCTACAAAGGTGACATCGATAATACTGAATTATAAAGTGGCTGAAAGCAACAACCAAGCCTTCAGTGCGTCCAGGTCCTTTAGACGAGCTATTCACAAATCCACTACATACAGTGGGCTGCTGAAAATATACTGACTTGGAGGACCAATCTGCTCATTAAATCACAGTTTTTCCCACGTGCCATATACATACATATATTTATTGTGGATTTGAAAGTTTGAGTGTTGCAATGATTATGAGTCGGGCTGTGTGCAATAATAGAACGTATTAGGCCTATACTGGGCCTTTAATTATTATTTAATTATTTAATTATTTGCATGATTTGAGTTTTGTTTGCCATGATTACTTTATTTTGCTTTATTTACATAAGTTACTTCCTTTGATTTGGAGTGGTTGATTTGCAGTGTTTGTTTAGTTTTGAGGACTCAGTAAATCTATTACTATTGTTTGCCTATACATCCGCCCTAGAGCATCATGATATATATTGATATGACTTAATATAACCCCCGCTTCCCTTCTGTATTTTAAAGTAGTCTTTCTAATTGTGAATAAACTTTACACTTTTGATACATCAGCCGCTGGTTCTATTCATACGGAGCCCGTACCTACAGTAACAGTATATGGTTCATGCTATGGTTAATGTATTTATAGGATCTCTCACTCCTATATGTGATAGTGGGGTTGTTAAGTCATAATTGACCCAGTGTTTCACTGTCAACAATTAACCAGGAACTGTTGGATGCAGTACAGTGCTTGTGGGCAAAGTAAAAAAAAAAAAAAAATCACGTAACCATGCATTCATCTCTGGTCCTATGTCAAAGAAGCAGTCTTATGGGTGGTCCGGTAGGCTATAGGAAACAGGTGGTGAATAAATCTTTAGCAGTCTGCTTATCTTCACCATACTGGTATTCTGTGTGGTTTGCCAAGGTTAACTCACTGGGTTTTTCAAGAGGGTTCCCTGCCTTCAATTGTGATGGCATACCCTATTTTTGTGGGCCTGGTCAATGCCCGGCCATCACCCACTCCTGCTTCCAAAATCTTGTTAGCCGAATGTAGTATTACGCAAGTATAGGGCAGTGCCCGATTAGCTGGGCTGTTGCATGCTGGTTATTTCGTTTGGGGCTACACATGCATTGACAGACAGGTCCTCAGCGATAGAACAGAGCTGAAACGGTCACCAAGTACTGAAGTGCAAAACTACCTCCCCAACCTTCCCTCAGCAGCATTCAGCAGCCGATGGAGTTAGGGACAAAGGAACATAAAGCAATTCTTATGAATGAGGGGGGCTTGCAGGCGCCCAGACGGTAACAGTATGTACTATGTACATATAGAGGGTGAGCTCTATCAGCTTGAATGGACTTAACTTTAGGAACACCTGCTTATTATAGATGTGGTCTAGACTGTTCATTTGGGTGCCAAACTCACAAGGGAGTTCTTATCCTTGACGCTAAGATTACCAAACCAGCAGATAATCAAGAAAGTAATAATAGACTCAACATAAGCACCATAGAGCAGTTTCATGATAGTTTTATCCACATTGAACTTAGCCAGTTTCCTCAAACAATGTAGGTGCTGTCAACCTTTTTTGTACAACATGCCAGTGTTGAGGTCAAATTACAATTTCTCATTGATGATTGTGCCAAGGTACTTGTAGCTGGAACAAGCTCAGTTTGTCTGTTAACAACAGTGCTTTGGGCAGCATATAAGGAGGAATAACAATACCGAGATCTCCATATATTGGCATAAATGTGACAAAGACAGATTAGATCTCAAATATCTGCATACCACAGGGTTGAAACGTATATGGGTTGGCTGTGGTCCTTCAGTGCATGTAACAATGTGATGTTGATGTTCTATCAGTCTGTAATGGCTAGCTCGCTGTTCTTTGCAAATGCACAGGGGTTACATACATACATATATATACATCTATTATGTTATCTGATGATATCTTGCTTGCAAAGTAATTGGTGTCATTAGTAGTGACATGGTACAGACTCCTACAAAGACTAGTGCTAGGATGAAGACATGGATAATATACATAATACATAGATAATAGATAGCTCTATATATAGCATTTGGCTGCACCTTCATGACAGAACTTGCTTTCCTGACCAACCTGTTATTGTTGATTATGTCTTGGGCAATGTATGTGTGTGTTTGTTTTTGGGCATAGTGAGGACCGGCGTGGGTTTTTAACCGACAAAGAGAGGACATTTGTATGTATGTATGTATGTACTGTATGTATGTAACTCCCGGTGCATTTGCAAAGAAGAGAGAGCTAGCCATTACACACTGATAGAACATCAGCATCACATTGTTACATACACTGACAGACCACAGCCAACTCAAAGGACAATCTACTCAGGCCCTTAGTTTAGAGGGCATCAGAATTGTTAGTCTAGTCCGATGCAATGCTCCCATAGTGTCGGTCTGTACACCCTTCTTACTTGCATGTGCTCCTTGTTTAGCCATTTAAAGGCCACAAAAAAACACCCTGATCATCCAATCCTACACATACTGAAAATACATATGAAAACTATGTGATGATTAACACTGATAAAACTGAGGAGATCATTGTCGATCCGAGGTCAGATTGTAATTAATATCCATGACCGTAACATCAAACAGGTCTCCTCCTATAAATATGAGGAGATTGATCAAGATGTGAGATGGCACATACATGTATCCTGTAACAAGTAGTGACATGGTACTGACTCCTACAAAGACTAGTGCTAGGATGAAGACATGGATAATATACATAATACTAGGCACATTTGTCACTATATTTAGCTTTTTTTCAGACCAAGCGCCAAAATTAGTGAAAATCTTCTGGTGGAAAATCTGGTGCTTTTGAGTTGGAGCGAAATTGGTTGACAGTCACCAGAGACAAAACCCTTGTTTTTCACCATTTTTACTTCTATGATGATGAGTCCTCCTTCCTTCCTAGAAAGGACCATTGGTAACCAAATGGACCCCTTATAGACCTGTAACTCTTGAGAGCGTAAAATGAAACCAAATGGACCCTACCAAATGGACCCTTACGGTCCATTTGGTTTCATTTTACGCTCTCAAGAGTTAAATTATATTATATCTGAATTACCTAATTTTCAAGAATCGACACATTTAGAAGATGTAGAAGAAATGCTATTCTGACAAACATTTTACCACTTATTTCACCTAAATTAGTCTGAGGGACTAAAATCAACATCAAATGGTGGTCCTTGGCTAAAATGAGGAATAAATAATGGGTCCTGATATGAAAATGGTTGAAACCCACTACTCTAGTGCATTTGGATTTCGGCAGTTGGCAACACTTGGCTTGGATCATCCCTGGGAGCTCCCTGGGGGAACGAAGAAGAGGCCTAACAAGTTGTTGTTGTACGCAATAAAAGGAAATGAAACCATCTCTAGATTCTCTACATCTGTGTCTTTCCACCTCTGGAACGTGCATGTATATTAGTGTTTACATTTATCTGGCTCCATCACAATAGATGCTGATTCTGGAAGGACATGTGAGGGTATAGTGACTTGTAGTAAATTCAACATTTGGCTCTGAAGACGCAAGTAAAAAGTGCTCCAACTTCTCTTGTATTATAATTGTTATATTCAATTTGTCCCACTGCTGAGCATAGGGCCCTTATACAAATAACTGGCTTACACACTAAACCCACAGATGGCTCCATCCCAAAGGTACTTTATGGTAGGTTGAATCTGCTTATACAGTGTATCTACACAAGAGGGGGGAAAGCAGGCAGCGCAAGTTCAAATTAAATGTTTTTATTCATGTTGAACAAAAGACATGGCTTACAGGTCTATAGATGCAGTAATTTGTTACATAATTACATTTTATCTAAATATTTTCATTATTAACGCTAGTTCAGATAAGCAACACACCAACATAACTGTTAAGAATCTACAGGTTGTGGCCGGTCCTCACTATGCCCCAAAAACAAACAGGAGTGTGTGTGTGTGTGTGTGTGTGTGTGTCCTCACTTTCCTGTTAAAAATATTTTTTAAAAAAGAGGTTTTCAGCTAATCTAAGTGAGTATTTGGGATAAGGGTACCCCCAAGTGTCCAGAATGACCCTTGGTATTTTCGTAAATCAATCAGAAGTGGTGGTCCTCAGTTTATATGGATTTTGGGAGGACCTCACTTTATACCAAAAACAAGGATGTGTGTGTGTGTGTGTGTGTGTGTGTGTGTGTGTGTGTGTGTGTGTGTGTGTGTGTGTGTGTGTGCATACAAGCTTGTGCATGTGGCACAGTATATATTCAAAGTAAAATGGCTTCTATTAGCTAAACAAATGAGAAGAAATTTCAATTTGTTATCAATTATTCTTTATCCCACATAGATGTGTTTGGAGTCAGGAAGAGTCTTGCCTCTCTTGTAGGGCCCTGCTGGTATGCTGGTCCACCAGTGTTGGGACAGTGTTGGGAGATGTGCACTACGTAACTTAATACTGTATATTACATAATACATTACCAAAACGCAGTAACTTGTAATATAAATATATTACTTAACTAAAACAATCTAATATATTATACTTTTCTTTCTGCATTACTGCATTACTTTCGATATTACTTTCTGTTTTGTTGAAAATGTTCTTGTGAAATTATCTCGACAACGGCAGAAGTTAAATAATTACTTATTTTCTATAATTTGTCATCAAATTATTTATTCAGGAGTGACTTTTTTTCAAATTGATTTCATATAGATTTGTCCAGATAGCCAAGTATGTGCTTGCTTTATTGTAGGTATGCCACTGGCCTATGTAATATTTGATTAATAGTGACACTAAATATTTAATTATATATTTTGTAGAACATTTTTAAAGTAATATGTAATAGTAATATTAATATATCACACTTGCTCAGACATTAATATTGTAATATAATATATTGCTTTGAAATGAAGAATAATTAATAAGTAATATACTAACAAGGTAAAGTAATATTCCCAACACTGTGGTCCACCAGCTAGACCAGTATCAGCAGCTACTGGTCTACCAGCATGATCCACCAGCTAGAGCAGCAAAGACCAGCATGGAAATCATGCTGTTTTTTCTAGCAACGGGGGCTCTGAGAGGAGAAAACCAACTTCTTAGGAGATCATTTTTAGGCTTTGTAGTCCATGTCGCCTATATAGTGGCGCCAATGGGAATATGCCATCTTTACGCATAGAGTATCTTTGATAATACCTATACAAACCCATTATAACTTAAAACTCCATTTTAACCATGACAGATTATTCGAAAACAACCAATGTTTTTCTGGTGACTGATATTGTCCTTGGAATACGTGAGAGGACTGTGGAATTTCATTTACAGTTTTTATTTATTTTATATTTTTTTTATTTATTTTATGTTTATATAAAACAATATTTTAAAAATAAATTGAAAACTGTAAATGAAATTCCACGGTCCTCTCACGTATTCTGAGGAGAATATCAGTCACCAGAAAAAAGATTGGTTGTTTTCGAATAATCTGTCATGGTTAAAATGGAGTTTTAAGTTATAATGGGTTTGTATAGGAAGGAGCCGGAGAAGCTAAAATGAACATCAAATATCTAAATACTGAAAGGAGTAACCTATAAACTGCCTGGTGTGCTCACATGAGGCTGAGTAGACCATAAAATGACCAAAAGTTTTTTGTTGAAAGTGGAATACCCCTTTAATTGCGCTACGCAACTAAAAAGCTCTCAAGGAACTAATTGAATGCTCAGCCTTCACACTCAAAGGATCCTGACCCTCTCCCAGACCACCTGAGAGCTTCAAAAAGTCTTCAAAAAGGGGCTCCAGACATTTTCTTTTGAACAACGCATTTCCCTAGTTCAGGGGTTTTCAACAGGTGGTCCAGGGACCACCAGTGGTCCTTGGGAGGGTTCCAGGTGGTCCCCAGGCTAAATGATGGAAAGTTGGTTAACCAGATGTAACTCTTGAGAATGTAAAAAATGAAACCAAATGGACCCTTGCGGGTCCATTTGGTTTCATTTTCACACTCTCAAGAGTTAAAAAAAAATCATCTGAATTAGCACTATTTAATTAAGAAGTCTACATGTTTTGTTTGCAAAATCCAGCCTGAAATCGTCAACAAAACCAAAACAATTCTTTAGTTTTAGGTATTTGGGGCTAAAATGTCATCAAATGGTGGTCCGTGGCTCAAATGCTGAACAAATGGTTGTCCCTGGTGTCAAAAAGGTTGAAAACCACTGCCCTGGTTGACTAGGGACTAGGGACTGAATCTGCAAATTCACGTGCAGTCGGGCTCCACCCAAATGGAATATACAGTAAGTAGAGGTGCAACTCCTGACACTCAGCGAGATCAGCACAAGGCACAAGGTAAGGCCTCTAGACCTTACATGAGAGAGGAGTAATGTTTGGCTACTGTATTTTCCATCAGTTATAATTAATTCACTTTTTACACCGCAGAAGCAGGTGGCTTTAAGGACAGACACAGAAATATAATTTGTGGCCGACATTCATACAGGCCTGCATGCAGAAGCTCATTTAATCCTCTTATAATAATAGTATTTTCATGGTATCTGTCTGTGTTCTTTCATGCCAGATGAAGTTCCTCCTGCTGTTTTTGATGTTGGCAGTTTGTGATGCCACAGGTTGTGATGCTGCTCCACAAGGTACTGTATGACATTTTAATTATGGTATAAGACAGGGGTTTTCAACCTTCTTCATAACAGAGCCCACTATTTCTTCATCATTTGAGCCACGGACCACCATTTGATGACATTTTAGCCCCACAGACCCCAAAACTAAAGATTTATTTTGCTTTTGTCCACAATTCCAGGCTGGATTTCGGAGAAAACAAAAGTCAAAGTCAAGCATACAGATCAAAATGTCCATTAATCTTCTATACATTCCCTAGTTGTGTAAACTTGAGCTAATTCACATGATGAATATTTTAACTCTTGAGAGTGTGAAAATGAAACCAAATGGACCCGCAAGGGTCCATTTGGTTTCATTTTTACATTCTCCACTTAAGAGTAGGAGACGCCTGTTACTTAACAAACACTCAACAAGTGTTGAATACAGAGCAATTCGGCATCATTAACAAAAAATGAATATAATCTCTGAGTTGATCTACTTTCCTCTGCCATACAAAAAAATAATAATAATAATGAAAATGTGTTTCAAATAACCTTTGGAAACCTACCATCCACTTCCATTACATTTAGAGAAATGACAGTATTAGGTACTGTACATAGCTATTTAGACAACTTGTAATACAGTGGAATCACTGCCAACATGTTGGTTTCATACTCAACCATATGTTAACCAACCAACTGTTAAATAAAAGTGTACACATTCAAATAAGTACAGAATGTATTGCATGGGCTACTCCATGTGTGTTGCTAAATATTATCTTTTTGACAAATTTGCATCATCATGCCTATTGAGCCAAACATGTACTAAAAACACAAACTCCATTCAGATGTATTTTTGTTTTCCCGAGATGTTCATTTGCAATTTTCTGTTTAGATCTTACAGGTAAAATGATGACCTTCCCACAGCAGACTAGCATAGCTCGCGTGAAATTAACGACAAATCAAAACTCTTTCGGAGCTGTGACTGTTTGCCTGAGGTAAGTTCATGACTTGATGCCATGGAGGGGCAGCTGGTGGAAATATCCAGAATTTGACTGAATATTGTTCTATTAAGTACTAGTTCTAGTAATTGTTACTAGTAGTTCTAGTAATTGTTATATTAATAATATTAATATTATTATAATAATATTATTTAATAATAAATGTTTCCAGGTCCTTCACAGACCTCAACAGGAACCATGCCCTGTTCTCTATGTCTCTCCCCTTCTCAAACAATGCATTCCTCATCTTCAAAGCAGCTGCGGCAGCTAGGATTGGTCTGTACGTTTCTGACAATAATGTGAACTTTGACGAGCAACAGTATGAACTTAATGCCTGGCAGAACCTGTGTGCCACCTGGGATAACACAACAGGACTGGGACAACTGTGGTTGAACGGAAAACGCACTGCCAGGAAATTTCTGAGAACTGGATCCATCCAAGGAAAACCAAGCATCATACTAGGACAGGTATGTACAGCTGAACAAGCTGCATTGTGCATCTACAACGTACAACATTGTTGTTTATAATCAGTTATGTATAACTTCATCTCAAGTAAATGTTATTTGTAGAAGGAATTCACAGTATGCAAGATTTTCCTTCCTATGTGGTCTTAAAACAATATAACATTAAAAATATAGTATAGCGCAAACCTGGGCATTATGCGGCCTGGGGGCCAAATGCGGCCCTTTGGCTGACTCTGACCAGCCTGTGAAAGGGTACGATGTTTTTCAACCAGCGGTCCAGGGACCACCAGTGGTCCTTGAGAGAGTACCAGTTAAATATGGGAAGTTGGTTAACCAGGTGTAACTCTTTAGGAGCGTAAAAATGAAACCAAATGGACCCTTGCGGGTCCATTTGGTTTCATGTTTACCCTCTCAAGAGTTAAAATATTCATCCTCTCAATTAGCCCAATACAATCAGAGGTCATTTCTTGTCTATGTTTTGTTTTGGTATTGTGGACTAAAGCAAAAATAATTCTTTAGTTTTGGGTCTGGGGGGCTGAAATGTCATCAACAAATGGGGGGTCCTCTGTGGCTCAAATACTAAATAAATAGATGCCCCTGGTGTCAAAATGCTTGGTCTTACTAGTACTTTTATCTTGAAATTAAATTAATATTACGCAGACTTTAGTTCAGTCTTTAGTCTTGGCCCTCCAGAATATTATGTATCTCATTTGGCCCAAATAACTGCCCACCCCTGGTATAGTGTGTTTTACGTTGGTGTTTATTTTGAGTATCCATGCTCCCTCTAATTCACACCTGGGCATTATGCGGCCCAGGGGCCAAATGCGGCCCTTTGGCTGACTCTGACCGGCCTGTGAAAGGGTACTGTGGTTCTTGAGAGGGTTCCAGTTAAATATGGAAAGTTGTTTAACCAGATGTAACTCTTTGAGAGCGTAAAAATGAAACCAAATGGACCCTTGCGGGTCCATTTGGTTTCATTTTACGCTCTCAAGAGTTAAAATATTCATCTGAATTAGCCAGAGAATGTAAAAGAATGGTCAATTTTTGATCTATGTTTGCCTGTTTTGTTTGTGAAATCCAGCCTGGAATTGTGGACAAAAGCAAAAGAAATCTTTAGTTTTGGGGTCTGTGGGGCTAAAATGTCATCAAATGTTGGTCCTCTGTGGCTCAAATACTGAATAAATTGAGGGCCCTGGTGTCAAAATGGTTGGTCTTACACTCTTACTTTTTATCTTGAAATTAAATGAATACTACACAGACTTTAGTCCAGCCTTTAGTATTGGCCCTCCACAATATGTTATGTATCTCATTTGGCCCCTTGGGAAAAATAATTGCCCACCCCTGCTCTAATTACTGATTCTTTTCCATGCTTACAGGAGCAGGACTCTCATGGTGGTAGTTTTGATGCTTCTCAGTCCTTTGAGGGGATGATGTCTGACGTCCACATGTGGAACTATGTCCTCTCACCCTGTGAGATCCAGCGCTACACGAAGGATCTCACCTTTACCCCAGGGAATGTGCTCAACTGGAGGGCTCTGGAATTTGACATAGTGGGAAGAGTGCTGCTGGAAGGCGATCAAAATGACTGTCATTAACCTAAACAATATTTGATCCAATGACTATGAATGAATACTCAACTGCCGTTTTCAGAATAAAGCACTATAAAGTATGTTTCAATACGAGATATGCTAACCTTCAAATTATGTTTTATGTCCATTTCGGTAGAATGATTGCAACAATACACAAAGGTACATAATCTTTTCAACGTCAGAATATGGGTGTCCGTTTTGAACTAAACAACTATAAACAGTTTTCTGTTTCTTGTCTTTCGGCGAAGTAACAAAAAGGGTGATTTATGTACAGTACAGCCTATACTGTATGTATGGCTGAGGCTGTGGTCATTGTCTATAGATAACCCACTGACATGCTGACTTCTCTATATAGACAATGACCACAATGAACACTTCACCAGAGCCATACTGATGGAAATTTTAATATTTCAGATATAAGACCATATCAGTTGATTAGGCCTCCAGTATGCATGTTACATTTTGCCTCTCACCCAGTGAAAAGTCAGTGAAATGTTTTCTGTCTACCTCCTTGGACGGCCTTATCAGCTAATTCGGCATTTGACCTTGCTCACTTATGTGGGATCGTCTCACTCTCTGTTCCCTCCCTTTCTTTCCATCGAGTGTTCGAGAATGTTCTAAAGTGAAGTGTTGCCTTCTATATGGTCACAAATTATGCCAACTGTGAAAATTACGCAAAACAAGGGCAGTTTCTACATGCTGGCCAGGAAGCCATACACATCATTTCTAACATAAAACCTTTTTGTACTCAACATGTCTGGGTTCACAGTGGCGTTCTATGGGCTGGCAAGTACACTTTTAAGTACATGCCTTTTTGTAAGCAAAGTCTCAATGAATCACGTGCAGTCACGTTAAAGCAGGTAGAGCAGTCCAATTCTCCAAAAGGCTCTAGCTGCAGACCTAGCCCAGGAGTGGACGTGTCTCACAGTTGATGTGACGACGTCACACATCAACCCACAGGCCCCTGTTGTTGCCATGTCCCACCCGCTTCTACCGTTATCAAGCGATAATTCCCAGTAGGCTGCTTATCAGCACCATCTTAGCTTGTTGTCAGGTTTAGGTGTAGGTTTAGAGAAGGGTGTAGCAATATTTGTAGCGGACCCTAATCCTAAATGCCTGACCCTCAACCTACGACGCTCAACCTGGTTGAGCGTCGGGGATTTAGGCTTAGGGTTGCGGTTGGAGGGGGCTGTTCAGAATGGGATTAGAAGTTAAACTAGGATAACAGTTCATGCTTATGTGTATTTTATTTTTGTCATTGTTTTATGTAATGGTTTATACTCAGTCTATTTCTTGCCTGCCTGCCAAGAACAGACTGTGCTGTAGCACCTTTAGCTACAAGAGGGCAATACACTCCAGTGAGAAGTAGGTTACTGCCAGTCAGTAGCCTACTACTGACTGTATTGACTGCAATAGCTGGACAGGACATTGTGTCTCATTGTCTGTGTCTTGCAGGTGAGATATAAGAAGTGGGCTTATCTAGACATACAGTATGAAACAGTACCGGTATATTGAATGAGATTGGCATATTATTTTAGTCTAGAGGAATTTCAGAAAAAAGCCTCCTATAAGGAGGTTAGGGGCATTTTGGGGGTAAAAGTGGGGGAACCAGTCCATTTTACACAATTCAAATCTGAAAAACCTGGTTCCCAAGCAAATTTTAGAGTTTTTAACCTTCTAATTTGCAACAAAATGGCTGCCCAATTTTCAACAATTTGAATTAGAATTCAACTTTTTTTTTTTTTTTTTTTGAAGAAGAAGAAGAAGAAGAAGAAGAAGAAGAAGAAGAAGAAGAAGATGAAGGAGGCCGCCAGCTTGCAAATAGACGTATACATTTTACTACTCCAATTTGCAGGGCCTATAAATCTTTGACTTGCCCCTCAATTTGGCATAAGAAATTATGGACTTGACTATTAACGTGAAGGTTATACAAATAATATTATAATAATAAATAATATAATAACAATAATATACAAAAATAATACAAAACATTTCCTCCGCAGCCAAGTGGAAAATTTCACAGAAATGTGTCCCACAGAGCTGTGGGACACACACTCCTGTGAACTTTGGAGGCCAATCGTGGCCAATCAGGATAACGGAAAACTATGTTAGTTTCTAAAACCTTTTATTTGGTCAACATATTATCCCTACAAAGTTATCAAAGCTGTCTCTTCTCTATCACTGTATTCATAAAGATCAGATAACAGTAACTTGTCTGGGGTTTTATTCTCACGGATCGTCTTGCATGTGAAAAGGCATTCAGTAGCAGTGGTGGCCAAAGTGTGTGTGTGTGTGTGTGTGTGTGTGTGTGTGTGTGTGTGTGTGTGTGTGTGTGTGTGTGTGTGTGTGTGTGTGTGTGTGTGTGTGTGTGTGTGTGGTGAGTGGTGCGTGCGTGCGTGCGTGCGTGCGTGTGTGTACACACGTGCGTACAAGTTTGTGCCGCACAGTATTCATAGTAAAATGGCTTTTATTAGCTAAACAAATCAGAAGAAATTTCACTTTGTATATATCAACTAAAAATCAATTTAACTGACTGTATAGAAATGGTTATATTTGTACACTCTCAAGAGTTACAGACAGTTGTCCGACGTCAGACCCTAAATCCAACCAAAAATCAACGCCAATTGCCGTTGTGTGCCAGCTGGGTTGGTGGAAGAAAATGTCTGCCTCTGGGGCAATTAAGCCCTACTCTGGCATTGCCAGACCATCAGTCTGACCCACAGCTGTGGTCAAGGGCACGGTTACATTCTGCATCATCCTAATCGTCTCAGGCCAAAACAAGACTATAATCACTCTTGAAATCTCGCTTCATGAGTGCAAAGCAAAATGGAGGCAGTTATAAGTGAACATACTGTATACAGACATGAATAAAAGCTGCGGAAAGAGATACGAAACCACCACCTCATCTGTCGAGTCCTGCAATGTCCATAAAATATAACAAAATGGTATCACATGAGGGGACTACAGTAGATATGCTTGGCGTTAAAAGGAAACCTGGTTAATAAGCCAGATAACTGAAAATCACACTTGTGAGAAGTGAAGGGCCGTATGGAATATGTAATGCATGACTTTAATATGCATATTGACTTTAGGGAGCATTAAGTTGCTTTTTAGTAATAGCACATGCACTTCATACTCCATAGGGATAAACAGAGGCCTACTGTATGACATTATCAATTTGCAACGGGAGTCCTTATTGAACTAATAGTACTTAAACTTAATTAAATAAATATGAAATTTAAGTGTGTGCATGTGTGTGTGTGTGTGTGTGGGCGGGGGTGTGTGTGTGTGTGTGTGTGTGTGTGTGTGTGTGTGTGTGTGTGTGTGTGTGTGTGTGTGTGTGTGTGGTGTGTGTGTGTGTGTGTGTGTTGTGTGTGTGTGCACGCGTGTGCGAGCGCCAGGGGCGGATGTAACATTTCCCAGTTGGGGGGGGGGGGGGGTGAGGGGGAAAGAAAATTGTATGGGGGTGCGGCTTCATCGTCCGTGTCGCGAACGATGAAGCCGCACCCATACCATTTTCGGTGACAGAACAGAACTTATATTAGGCAAGTAAAGCATCAATAATAACATCAGTTGTTGTTGAAGTTACAACAGACACGCAGCATGCATAAAGCTGACTCGTGACTCATGTACAAAATTTAATTAACCCTACAACTATTCATCAGCAAAAGGAAATTACCGGGCGTGCACTTAAATGGGAACTCCACCCATTTTCAACATTTTAATATGTCATTAATATACCTTAGAGATGTTGTGTGGACATGATAAAAAAAGTTCCCCCAATTCTGTATTCCCTAAAAATGGAGGTCTGAGAAAATCATTAACTTGGTGAAATACATCTGATGACATTATCAAGATGTATTTCACCATGTTAATGATTTTTCTTTCAGACCCCTTTTTTCCTGAGAGGGTACAAATGTGACCCAAATGGACCCTAGCGGGTCCATTTGGTTCCATTTGTACCCTTAGGAAATTTTTGAAAAATGGGTGGAGTTCCCCTTTAATGTGCTTTTTTTATATCCTGACTTTGGTTTACAGGTAACTTCTCAACCAAACTGTTTTCTAATGCACAGCTAGATCTGCGTTGACAAGCTCTGTCAGCACCCTGGCTGTGCACATTAAGCCTCCGATGAGCAGCGAGCTCGGCTCTCTTTAATACCATAACACAGGCTGCCTCAGTTCTCCACAAACTCCTTTGATCTTTGCTTTGTCAAACGCTAGGTCAGGGAGGATTTACTTTAAAATGTAATCCATGACAGGTTTTTGATTGCCTGGTGAAATGGTAATGGGTGATGAAACTGATGATAGTTAAGGACTGAAACAGCACACGCATTATGTCTCCAGTAATTAAGGCAATACCTTTGCAGTGATCTGTGCATGTGTAGCATCATATCCTGACTATAAATTGTAAAAAAAAAAAAAAAAAAAAAAAAAAAAAAATCTACAAAGCAATCTGGTTGCACAAGTTAAATATGGTATATATACTGTATATACTAGGGGTGGGACTCGATTAAAACATTTGATCTAATTAATCTGAAGCTTTGTAATTAATTAATCACATACTAATATTTGATCTGAGAAGCATTTTTTTTGTGTCAATTAAAACAGGTTACTAGTGTGTGAGTGAGTGAGTTTTTCTAAATGAAAACTGTGTCCATACTGTGATGTGTAATGTTGAGTGTGATGGTTAGAGATAGTTAGCGTTAGTCATTTCAAACCAATGGGAGGATAGAACAGTGGGAGTTTGGCTCGATGGCAGCCCTTATTGGTTACCCTGATTGGCTTCTTCTACCATTGACTGCACCGGTATGACCGGTACCCCTGAAATTCATCCAGTGAAAAAGGTTCTGCGCTGCAAAAATCTATGTGCGATTAAAATAAGTAGATTGTTTTAATTGCATTATTATTCTGTAATTAATCCTCCTACTTGGGTGCTTTCCCTGAGAGGGTTCCAGATGGTCCCCAGCTAAGTTGGTTAACCAGATGTAACTCTTGAGAATGTAAAAATGAAACCAAATGGACCCTTGCGGGTCCATTTGGTTTTATTTTTACACTCTCAAGAGTTAAAATTCATCATCTTAATTAGCCCATAGTGGTCACAGACCCAGTGGTCCCTGACACCACCAAAATTATAGATTGGAACCAAATGAACCTGGGAGAGAGATAGGTAGAGATCGCTAGAAAGCAGGGAAAGACACAGAGGTTATAGTGGACTAAGTTGCACACTTGCCCGATCGGGCAACCAGGTAGCAGTCTTCACTTGCCCCACCATTTTTTTTTACTTGCCCCGGGCAAGTGGGCAAGTGTTAGTGTCAAGCCCTGAGTATACCGTCATTCTATCATTCTTTGTCTGCATCTCCCCATACACTGCTTTTCTCTTCTACAGTTCTTTGTGAGCCGACTGTTCTTCTCTGTGCCTTATACAGTCAACTTCACTGTACAGTACGTCAGGGCTGTGTCACTATGGAAACGCATTGCAAAAGCTCTGAGGCGCACACAACACACACACACACACCACACACACACACACACACACACACACACACACACAACACACACACACACCACACACACACACACACACACACACACACACACACACACACACACACGCGAACAAAATACAATTGCTTGTTTGTGGGCGTATAATGTCTGTATTCATATTTGCCTCAAAACAATATTACACAGCAGGGGCGGATGTAACATGTCCCATTTGGGGGGGGGGGGGGGGGCAAGAGAACGTGTGGAGGGGCAAGTGAAAATGGTATGGGTGCGCGGCGATGAAGTCGTATCAGTTGTTGTTGAAGTTGCAACAGACACGCAGCATGCATAAAGCTAAAGGTCTGACTCAGAGAGTTTTCTGTTTTCAATGATGAAATGCTGTTGCTTTAGTGGTGCCACAACTGTAGTTAGTTAGTAGCAGTATACGTGTTTCAAATCATTTTAAATATAAGCAGTTTAATTTGAAATATCTTGGGTTGTTTTGCATGGCATGCAAAACAACCCCCATGCCCATGCCTAGATCCGCCCCTGTTGCATAGTATAAATGTGCAGACGCGTGCACACACACGCACACACATGCATGCACGCAGACACACACACACACACAGCGTGTATATACAGAGAGAGAGAGAGAGTAGCAAGTGTCTCATAAACTGTGTTTGACAGACATTGAGCACTCTTGTGGCTCGCAAGTGCAGCCAGCAAGTGTAAGGTCAATTAAAGTGTCATTACCTCTCCTGCTAATAAGAATGGATGAAGCTCTCAGCTGCCAGCGCATTCCAGGCTGTTTCCTAGGGGCGGATCTAGGAATGGGCATGGGGGGGTGGGCATGACGGCATGCAAAATAACCCAAGATGTTTCAAAATGAAAATGCTTATATTGAAAATGATTTGGAACACTACTACTGCTACTAACTAACTACAGTTGTCACACTACTAAACCAACAGCATTTCATCATTGAAAACAGGAAACTCTCTGAGTCAGACCTTTAGCTTTACGCATGCTGCGTGTTACAACTTCAACAACAACTGAAGTTATTATTGATGCTTAGTTGTCTAATAAAAGTCCTGTAATTGAAAATGGTATGGGTGCGGCCCCCCTATCATTTTCTCCTGTCCCACCAATTGGGAAAGTTTACATCCGCCCCTGCTGTTTCCTCCTCATTGTGTAGACAGTACATGTTGCCACCTTGTGCACACATTTGACAATGGAGTGAATGGTGCTCATGTTGTGTGTGACCATTTACTCTGCATTCCATCATGCTATATTTGGTAAATAATTGTTTGTGCAGATATACTGTGCATCATATTTACAGATTCATTACTAGATCTGCAATAACCTCCAATAATTGCAAAACTCAGATGTCTTATCAAACTGCAATATTTACAACCACATGTATTAATAAACACACTGGGCTCAATAGCTTTCATGTCTTAATTACAGGATTTGCTGTTTCGTTATTTTGTGGACAGTTAAAGGGGTATTCCACTTTCAAAAAAAAACTTTTGGTCATTTTATGGTCTACAGGCTTAAAGATACATCGCATGGATGCAACTGGGACGTATCCTCAGTGATGTATCCCAAGGTCATCGGGGTTTCGGGTCTCGCAACATCATAGCCCTCACTCAGGCGACCCAGCCGGGGTTGATCAAGTCCCGACTTACGTCCCAGTAGCTACTCTCGGTCAGTCCACTAGGGAAAGACCCAAGGCCACACAATCCACCGCTCCAGAACTATTCTGCCGGTACTGGGAGGCACTATACTCTGGCACATGGAGGGACTAGGCTCTGTGGGTTGACTCCTGTCCAGACCCCTCCTACGTCTCACCAGGTCTGCTCCTGCTCTCACCAGGTTGGCACAGTACCTGTGCGTTGCACCAGACTCCCAGCACCAGACATTTCATTCAGGAGCAGTGAATCATAATGGCCCTCCTAACGGCCTCACCAAGGTTTTTGGGCTTCCTCCTCACGGAGGACACAGGCTGGGGCGCTAACCCATACTGCTCACCCGGGTACTGATATTGCCCTCCTAATATGTGAGAAGGCTGTGGAATTTCATTTAATGTTTTCATTTATTTTTAAAATATTGGAAAATGTAGCCACCTCTATATTTGGGAATGCCCACCCAAATGAATAAAACAATCTAAAAATAAATGAAAACTGTAAATGAAATTCCACGGTCCTCTCACGTATTAGGAGGACAATATCAGTCACCAGAAAATAGATGGGTTGTTTTCGAATAATCTGTCATGGTTAAAATGGAGTTTTAAGTTATAATGGGTTTGTATAGGAAGGAGCTGGAGGCGTACAAATGAACATCAAATATCTAAATACTGAATGGAGTAACTTATAAACTGTCTGGTGTGTTCACATGAGACTGAGTAGACCATAAAATGAGCAAAAGTGTTTTTGAAAGTGGAGTACCCCTTTAAATGCCTGATTTAGTCATGGTAGCCTGGTGAGACTATAGTTCTGGGCCGTTGAGATAGGCAGGTGCTGGACAAACAGGCAATACAGGAGGAAAGAGTCTGCAACATTGTTAAATATACTGGTGCAGGTGTATTAAGATTTGGCCCAAAATAGATTATGTCCTCAAAATAGTGAAACAGCATGGCCATGCCCCTAGCTATAAGATGACGTGACTGCATGAAAAGCGCAAAATCGGAACCTCTGAGTTAAATGAACACAATAATGTCCATCGCCCGTGGCACAAAGCGACATGGGCGATGAAACCGCACCCATACCATTTTCGATTACAGGACTTTTATTAGACAAGTAAAGCATCAATAACAACATCAGTTGTTGTTGAAGTTGCAACAGACATGCAGCATGCATGAAGCTAAAGTTCTGACTCAGAGAGGTATCTGTTTCCAATGATGAAATGCTGTTAGTGGTGACAAAATTAGTAAAGCCTAGTTATTTAGTAGCAGTAGCAGTGTTTCAAATCATTTTAATTATAAGCACTTTAATTTGAAATTTGGGTTGTTTTTCATGACATCGTGTTTGGTGGGGCAGTCAGGGCATTCAGCGGGGCATTGCACCCCCCAATGCCTAGATCCGCCCTTGATAATGTCACGTGCAGGATGAGAGTATCGCCAATCCTGCCGATTTGATGTGCCCGAGTCAGCCCCACAGAAAGCTGACAGTACCTTTTAACAGGAGGCAATGATGGACAGACGATGTTTCCTATACTCCATTATTTGTCTAGAAGAGTCGCCGATTCTGGCGATAGAAGCAGGGGTGTAGTGGAGGGGGGACGCGGGGGGACGGCGTCCCCCCACTTCTCATATCTAAAATGTTTTTGGGGCAAAAGTAGGCCTATGTTTTTTGTCTTGTCATTTATTTGGATATGGATACAATTAGGCATTGTAAACAATCTTTCTCAATATGCTATACTTGTTTTAATAGCGTGTCTGTGTGTGTTGCGCAGGTGCACGCAAATGCGCATGCAAATGCAAGTGTGCATGCACGTGTCTTAAAGGGGAATTTGGCTCATTTTCAATATTTCACTATGTCATATACCTTAGAGAGGTTGTGTGAACATGGTAAAAATAAAAATAAAAAAGTTCCCCCATTCTGTGTTTCCTAGAAATGGAGGACTGAAAAAAAATCATTAGCATGGTGAAATACATTACATACAGTCTCATTACAACACTGGATAGCAGGTGAACGGGCGATGGTCGAAACGCGGGCAGGGCAATGCCAATTCCGGCCGAAAAGATAATTATAATTGAGCTTTTCGGCCGATATTTAGGCTATTTAGTCTACAGCCAATGAAATTCAAGCATCGCCCACATCGGCTGTTTTTTTCGTTGGCGGCTGTTAAAACCTACCGTTTTAACTAAGACCCGTCGGTAGGAGAATAAATACAGTGATAGATTGTATGCATAGCAATTTTGGTTTTAGGTTTTCACTAAATGGATGCATGGGCATGCAATTTCACAGAAAGCGACAGAGAGAGGACGGGTGTGGTAATAAAATGTATAACTAGCAATATGGTAATGATGCATTTTGAAAATAATGTAAGTCCATATGCATCAAAACCTATATATCTCTATCCCTCTGCTCTCTATATTCTCTTCCCTCTCCTGGCTCTATCTTTCTGCCATGCATGCTCTACCCACCTTCGTTCTCTCTGCCCATAATTTCTCTCTAGCTCTTTCGCCTACACGACTGGAGAGAGACAGAGATAGAGACAGAGAGAGAGAGAGAGAGAGAGAGAGAGAGAGAGAGAGAGAGAGAGAGAGAGAGAGAGAGAGAGAGAGAGAGAGCGGAGGGGGGTGGGGGGCGGGCAGCCATCTTGAATCGTGCTAAAAGCGTAATCCTTGTCACGTTGTGTCAGCAGAAGGGGAGAGATAAGAGGGAGAGAGAGGGAATGCCTGCAACTGGGAAACCCCCTCCGCAGAAGCAGAGAGGCACGTGGTGCACACGTGCACGCACACACACACACACACACACACACACACACACACACACACACGTGCACACACACACACGGTTGCTGCAGATGTAGCTTGTAATGCAGCAGGGGCGGATGTAACATGTCCCATTTGGGGGGGGGGGGGGGGGGGGGGC
Source organism: Benthosema pterotum (assembly GCA_039105355.1). NCBI lineage: Eukaryota > Metazoa > Chordata > Actinopteri > Myctophiformes > Myctophidae > Benthosema > Benthosema pterotum. Next base: position 42,163,200 of record CM076983.1, on the reverse strand, counting down.
AAGAGAACATGTTGGAGGGGCAAAAGAAAATGGTATGGGTGCGGCTTCATCGCCCGTGTCACTTCGCGCCACGGGCGATGAAGTCGTACCCATACCATTTTCGGTTACAGGTCTTTTATTAGTCAAGTAAACATCAATAACATCAGTTGTTGTTGAAGCTGCAACAGACACGCAGCATGCATAAAGCTAAAGGTCTGACAGCATAAAGCTAAAGGTCTGAGAGTTTTCTGTTTTCAATGATGAAATGCTGTTGGTTTAGTGGTGCCAAAATTGTAGTTAGTAGCAGTAGTAGTGTTTCAAATCATTTTAAATATAAGCACTTTTATTTGAAATATCTTGGGTTGTTTTGCATGGCATCGTGTTTGGGGGGCAGACTGGGTATTTAGGGGGGCATTGCCCCCCCATACCTAGATCCGCCCCTGTAATGCAGTGTTGTAGAATAAAATAACATACAGTATACATACAGTATAGCCCACTGTATAGGTGTACAGGTTGAGAGACATCCAATAAATGCTCTATTGTTGCCATACATAGATATACCAACATAACTATGCTGACCTGAATAAAAAAAAAAAAATCGGCAATTAATAGCACAAAGAGCTAATATTTTAGAAATAGGTTAACATTTTAATGTCATTAATATACCTTAGAGATGTTGTGTAGACATGATAAAAAAGTTCCCCCAATTCTGTATTTTCTAAAAATGGAGGTCTGAAAAACCTGGTGAAGACATCATCAAGATGTATTTCACCATGTTAATGATTTTTCTTTCAGACCCCTTTTTCCTGAGAGGGTACAAATGGAACCAAATGGACCCGCTAGGGTCCATTTGGTTCACATTTGTACCAAATGATTTGTACAAAATCATGGGTGGAATTCCCCTTTAAATACAAATGATTGGCAATAAATTAATACGGCGGACACTACTTTATTGATGGACAGTATTTCATACGGCTTAACTTAAAATCTGAACTATAAAATCACCTTTAAATATGATTTTCTCTGAATGCATTCATTCACCATGTGCGTCATTGTACAGCCATTGCTGCAAACTTGCATGCAAGCGCACGCGCACGCACACACACACACACACACACACACACACACACACACACACACACACACACACACACACACACACACACACACACACACACACACACACACACACACACACACACACACACACACACACCACCCTCTACCAGCTGTAATTGTGCCTTCAGGCATCCAAGAGTAGACTGAGACAATTCCTGGATAGAGTTTTCAGTGCGAAAGAAACAAATGGTTCAAATAATGACAGCTGTCGAGGTAATGGCAGTAATGGAAAGTGACGCAGAGGAAACTGCCAGTGGCAGTAGTAGTGCCAGTGGCACATTGTGTTGTTGCGGGTGGCTCTCTGCTACACTGACACTGTTAGATTTCACATGTTTGTCATCATAGACAGGGGTGCATATAACTATTTTGGTCCAGTACTCAGAGGAGCACCTGGGGATGTTACTTGGTGCTCCCAAAATGCCGCGACCCGCATCGCCGGGCCCTGGGACCCCTTTTTTCCACTCCGTACAGGCCAATCAATGTACAGTATTACAGTACATGGCGATAGTTTGGGCGTTGCAATAGTGGCTAGCCTAGTAGTAGTACTACTACATGCATTCTACATCCATTAAAAGTACTAGTAGTATTTAAGACTTTGGAATTATTTCATTTTCAAGGCTTTTTTTTTTTTTTTTTACTGAAGGGCAGTCATTATGAGCCCCTGCTGTGTGGTGCTCAAAGGAGCTTTCCACCCTGGATTGACAGCTCATTGGAGGATTTTTGGTGCTCCTGAGCACCGGAGCACCACTTATGTGCACCCCTGACTATGTACCTGTATCTATCCAGCTGAGAAATTCTACATGCTGTGCGCATACAACAACCTTGGGTGGCAAAGTCATCAGGGATGTCAACCCCAAATACAGAGTGGGCCAAAATAGAAAAATTGGTACAAAGTCGAGGGCCGGAGATAACGGTCTGTGCTTCAACACCGGTTTATGATGACATCCCTGTCAAACAGCAAAAAAAAGTAATTTCCCTTTTAAAAATCAATGTCTCTTAATGGAAAGGTAATTGTAAAGATGAAACTGCCTGCATTAAAAACTGTTTTAAGTTTTAATGAAAAATAGCAGGTGTTCACGTCTCAGAGTGGTGCGCTTTGAGACGTGAACACCTGCTATTTTTTTTTTCCTTCTATGATCCTCACCAAGTGCTGCTTTCATAGTTAATTGAGAAAGTAAATGAGACTGAGTTGAGGAAGTAAAACAATTAGTTGCATTCATTTCTTATCATGGTGTGTGCAATATACCAGAGGGCTAAGTTCTAATACTATTTCAATATCATCCCACGGGCCAAAGACAATTCATTCACGGGCCTGATTTGGCCCCCGGGCCTTGGCCCCCGGGCCTTGAGTTTGACATGTGTCATACGTACTGTATACAGAGTATGCTGAACTGACTTTTTTCCCTGTGCGTTGAGGTTGTGGCCGTGACACATCACTGACATATGCATTTACAAATATGCAGAGCTTCACTTTACCACAGCAGCAGGGCAGCTTTTGCAGTTTCCCTTACGGTTGTGCACAAGTGCAAGGTTCTAGTGGTATACAGTGGGTAGTATCTGTGGATAATGTGTCATGGCTTTTCAGAGAACGCCACAGAAACAACGCTATATATAAAAGTAGGTTGTGCATGTGTCCTTTTATAGCGTAACAGTTTCTCCCTTATCCTAACATATGCTCCATATGCATCTCTTATATTTCTTTCTCTCCTGCCCCAAGAGAAATTTGCATGCGCGCACACGTACGCGCACGCACAACAGTACGCTTAATCATTGTAGTGCTTCACTGTTCTCCGCCAATGACTGCCAACATGATCAATTTAACCAGGCTTGAATCACCACCCTTTGAAAAACGGCAAAAACAAACCAGCACTCCTTCAAATTGACTCGCAACTAAGCGACACTGACAAGTGCTTTTCTTGCTGATGACATTATTAGCAGCAAGACTGAATCTGTGACAAGACGAAAGCAGGCTACTATCATTCTTGTTGCTTGTCACCATCTTGCATCTTCAAGGAACAGAACGGGGCGGGTTCTTGCGTTCCACATCCCCTGGACTTTTTGGGCTCTTTAGTTGCTATTTTTACATTGCCTCATTACAATAGAATGCATGGTGTGTTTTAAACTTGAGATGCTGGCAGTTAGAGTTGTTTGTCTTTGGCCTTCCCATCTGAAACATACACACATTTTGTTCAAAGAACAATTTAGTATATGGCAACATTTCAGGTAGCTAATGATCCTGGAACACTACGATAAACAAGCAGGTAATTGGGGGCAACCAATGATGGTTTGTAATAGTCATTGCTTGCTTTCATTGCCTTGCTTTAATGCTGTATAGGAATGTATCAAAGTCAGCAAGTTAAGCTTGCAAACATACAGTAGCAATAACTACTGTAACTGATGTGAAAAGACGGCCCTACTTGTGCTGAGTTGGCGACGTTTAGTTTCAATAATCCACCACCCACCAGCTTTCTATTTTATTTGTTTGTTTGTTTACTTAGTTACCTTTCAAGTAGCCAGTGTTACGATCAGCCCCTGATCAGCATTTATCCGTTTTGGTGATTATTGATAATCTTGTTTGTTTGTTTGTTTTTCAGAGCAACCATTCCATACTTTAATTTAGTCAATGAAAATAAGTGAAACAACACGGAAGCAAAGATAAACGATACTAGAAAAACCCTGTAACAAAAGACATCGACAATGAGTGCGTTAAAATGAACATTGGTGATGTAACATTTGTGTTACATCACCAACAACTTCCGCCTGGGGGATCCCAGGGCATTCGAAGGTTCGAGTGTAATCCCGTCCTTCTCTTCCTTGATCTCCTCTCAGTGGGAATGTTCTCTAGGGAGACGCTCAAGGGGCATCCTAACCAGATGAACCACTTCAGCTGGCTCCCTTCCGGGCAAAGAAACATCTCAGATCCCCAAGGAACCATCACCTTACCACGGTGAACAGGTTTGTGTGCCCTAATGACACCAGGAGCTGTGTTGCGCGGGGCCTCGTGCTCCTAAAAGGGCCCCAGATGGCAGATGGTCTTTGTTTTTTTGTTTAGTTTTTTAGCTATAGTAACGTCTTAAATCATCACTGCAACTTGCCTCTTGGCTTTGACCAACTCCACCACTTCCTTATACCTCCTCATACAGTCCTTTTTGGATCGTCCGGGGACAGCTGCGGCGATCTTGTCCCACCTCTCTGGGGTGCTGACTGGGTAGGTCTTCAGAGCTTGTTCCAAAATCTTCTGCTCCTCTGTCGTCCAGGGAGCAGAAGGATGATCAAATCTCTCTGAAGGGATCGCTTTGTCAACAGTGTTTGGCGCTGCAGAATGTTCCCTCTTAAATGTCTCAAATGCCTTCCTGTTGACCTCCTCTTTCTGCAAAGGGTCCAGTCGTTGGAGGGTCTTGGACTTTTTTATAACATCTTTGTCTGTCCACTTATTGCCACTGCCAGAGTGTAAGTTCATGTAATTGGCAACAACTTCCCATCTGGCACTGGTTCCTGCAGGGAATAGGTTGACTGCCTTGATAAGCAGCTGGAGGTCTTCTGCATTCCAGTTCGTTGCTCGAGCCTCTCCATCCCCTTTGGCCTGTTCGGCGCTATAGGATGCCTGACTTGCCTGAACCTCTGGCAACCCTGCCTGAACCTCTGGCAACCCCTTCTGCAACTGAGCATTTACCTGGTCCACTTGCTTATTCACAATTGCATTGCCTTCCTCCTTGGAGGCAGAGGTTAGTGCAACCTCTGGCAACCCCTTCTGCAACTGAGCATTTACCTGGTCCACTTGCTTATTCACAATTGCATTGCCTTCCTCCTTGGAGGCAGAGGTTAGTGCAACCTCTGGCAACCCCTTCTGCAACTGAGCATTTACCTGGTCCACTTGCTTATTCACAATTGCATTGCCTTCCTCCTTGGAGGCAGAGGTTAGTGCAACATCTGGCAACCCCTTCTGCAACTGAGCATTTACCTGGTCCACTTGCTTATTCACAATTGCCTTGCCTTCCTCCTTGGAGGCAGAGGTTAGTGCTTTATTCAGGCATTGCAAGCCTGCTAACTCAAGACGCTCACAGAGCTTTTCAACCTCTTCCATCATGTTCACGTTGGGTGCTTCAGAATCAGCATCAGCAAAGTAATTCCAGCTCTTGCAGGTGGTCCTGAGCTTCTGTCTCTCCTTCTTGATGGCGCTCTTCCGGTTCCCATTCAGTTTCTTTGCCAGCTTGGCCTCCTCCTCTTCCTTCTCCTTCAGCAAGCGAGCCGCCTCCAGATCCTGCTGGATACGATCCTTCTCCTCTTGTATTATTTTTTTCTTCCTGGCTTTCTCTTCTTCCTTCCGGGCTTTCTCCTCTTCCTTGAATTTCTTTATTCTAGGATCACAGCTATAAGTGTTATCGACTAGTGTTCTTATTCTAGTCATCTCTTTCTTCTTTTTTTGAGCTCTGGCAGCACGGTTCTGTTTTTCAATCCATCTCCTCTCATCTCTGTCTTCACCCTTCTCCTTTTCCTCCTCGTCCAGATACGAGAACTCTCGCCAGGAGTCGAAGTCGTACCAGAATGAGTAAAAAGCATCCACTTCTTCAAAAGTAGAATCCATAGTTCCTAGTCCCGGCACGTTCTTTCTTGAAGACCACCTGGCGTTTCTCTCGAACACGGGAGCAAACACGGCAAAGAAGTTTGCTTTGCCCTCGTTCTTTGAAGGCACGGCTTCGTCAAAGGTCGGGTCTACGCTGTCAAAAGCTCTCCTCTTCAGAGGATCCGACAAGACTTCCATAGCTTTAGTTATACATGTGAAGTAGTCATTTTCTCCCTTTACGATCCGTTTTCCAGCAGATTTCCTTTTGTCAGGGTGGTGCTTCAATACCATTGCCTTGTGGGCAGCTTTTATTTGCTTCTGCGTGGCCTTGTGCCGTACATGTACCAGCCCAAGGACAGCATAGTGGTCCTGATTCTTCCAGTCTTTGGGGTCTAATGTTTTCAGCCGTGGGTACTCCTCCAGCTGTAACTCTTCATCATTCGACTCCTTCGACTCCTCCGACAGTTCCTCCCCTCCCTCGAGCTCCTCCTGGTAGGAGGCTGATGAATTCCTGTTCTTTCTCTTGATAAAAGCCTCAAACCACAGTCCCACAGGCTCCACCAGAATCTGCACTGGGGCAGCAATGGCATTATAAATGACGGTTACGTCTTCTTCAGCCGCTTCTAACAGCATCTTGTTATCAAAAACCTTCAGGTACAAAGCACTTGTAACTCTCTTTAAAGAGTTATTAAACAAAATGTACAGAAACAACAAATACAGTCCATTACGCCCATATATCGGCATGTGTCATCATTCACGGAACCCACTGTTTCACAACGCCGATTTTCACTATTTGGACATAACCGCCCACTCTTGAGACCGCACAGTCCCTACTGAACAGGAAGAAGGGAGCTTTCATGGCCGGTGACACAGAGGAGACTGTCCAGAGGGAGCTGAAAAGGGCCTTGCTTGGCAGAGGACAAGAGGCGACTCCTTTAGGGACACACTGTAGTGCCGGCTGTAGGGCAATAGCTCCAGGTATGGGTACGTGTGTGTGCGCGAGTGTTCATGCGTGCATACAAACTGAAATGCTACCATTGATGTCTGATGTCGACGTAGTACTAGAAAGTAAACAGCATTGTGCGTTTAAAAATTAGTTTGACAAATCAAACTAATGAACTCACTATGACTACTAATAATTAAAATGAGATTACATTACATTCTATTTCAGCCATAATTTGGGTTTATGGTTGGAGGTAGTTGCAAATTAAATGCCTCTCCATTAAGCTTAATGGAACTTAGTGCTTGCATGTTCTCACATTACGTCAGCGCTTCAGTGCAGGATGTTCGTGAAATACTTTTTGGCCATCGCATGCATGGTGTTTGACATTTTGTATAGTGGCTGAAAGACCTCCTACCCCCCTACCTTTAATATTTATTTGTAAGTGAAATCATGCTAATGGCTTTTGTTCATTTATTTATCTGTATCATATATAATGGTGCACTGACTTCTCTGATGAATTAGCCAACGCTGACTGGGCAGCTTATATCCATTACCCACAACCAGGGGCGGATGTAACATTTCTCAATTGGGGGGCAGGCGAAAATGGTATGGGGGCGACTTCATCGTTGAAGCCGCCCCCATACCATTTTCAGTGACAGGAATTTTATTAGTCAAGTAAAGCATCAATAACAACATATTTAATTTGAAATATCTTGGGTTGATGGGTTGTTTTGCATGCCATCGTGTTTGGTGGGGCACTCTGGGTATGGGCATTGAACCCCCCCCCCCTTGTCCATGTCTAGATCCGCCCCTGCCCACAATGAACAATGCAGGCCTTTCCCCTTTTTTACTCCACTCCTAGTCTTATAGCGTTATTCCCTGGTATAACTCTTCGGCCCTCTATTGCAGATGTGTCAACACTGTAGATGAGAAAAAGAGATTGTGTAGCGGCCACTAATCTTGAAACATCAATAGAGAGATGGACAGGTCATATAAGGAAGGAAAGAGAGTGCCAATGGATGGATGCTATAGCTTTGGTGTCTGCAGAGGCTTGTCAAAGGTGGAAGAAAGAGAGAGAGAGAGGGAGAGAGATAAAGTGTGTGTGTGTGTGTGTGTGTGTGTGTGTGTGTGTGTGTGTGTGTGTGTGTGTGTGTGTGTGTGTGTGTGTGTGTGTGTGTGTGTGTGTGTGTGTGCGCGCGTGCGCGCGTGTGTGTGTGTCAGATTAAGAAAGCTAGAAAACAGAGAGAGAGCTGAGCTCACCAGGCTCTTGGTACTATACTTTGAGATTAAACAACACAGGCATGGCCTCCCTGAACCCAACCAATATAAGTGAGTTGTTTTTGAGGCCTGTCAGATCAGATGTGCCTTTGAATAGAATACCTGTGCGCCTGTGCTATCTTTGGTGCACAACACCCATGCCCAGGTAACTATTCCATTATAGGCTCCAGCGATGCTCATGAATTGCCTTGTCTGAGGCTCATCCCAACAAGGCACACATCATTGTATGAAGACCCTTGTAAACAGTGTTGGTCAATATTACTTAGAAAAGTAACTTCTTTACTTTACTCGTTACCCCTTAGACAAAGTAATATCATTACTTTACTTATTACTGGAATTGAAGAGTAATATATTACATATTACGTGATTACTTTCCCAAGTTCTCAACACCGCCTTTGAAAAAATAGAGATGTACAACATAATCTGTTTAGCGAGCTCTTTTTAGAACTGAATCCAATTTATTGGAATAATAATAGTCTCCAATCCCACAAACTGCACCTGAAAACAAAGCCAACAAAATCTGTCTCTTTGACCTTTTACTTTTTCACAATTGTTTTCAAAGACAGTTGAGGTCTTGTATTTAAGAATAAAATACAAAATAAAGCAGCAAGCGATTTGTAGTGTACATAACTGTGCGCAGGATGCAGCGTGTGGACTGGATCTACAATCTAGTGCACATCTCTGTTGTTACAGTACCTGTCGATAGCTTGTAAATCTGTTCTATTTTTGAATGCAACAACAGGCTCGTTTTTTAAAAAAAAGTAACTTGGCGTTACTTGCAAAGTAATGTGTTACTTATTACCCATTTTTGCAGAGTAATCTCGTTACTTTACTTTTTGGAGCAAAAGTAATAATATTACAGTAATATGTAATCTAAAATTAGTTACTACCCAACATTGCTTGTAAATCACATTGACAATAATTGGCGTTATCTCAAGTTCAACATCAAATAAGTTAGCCTGAACTGAACGTCAAAATAAAGCGTATAGCGTTAGATTCAGTGCACAAACTTGCAGTTAATTAGGCTGCATTTCTAAGTATGTGCTGAATGCACGTTTCATAAGGAATAATGTGATTACCATGATCATGTACATATTTCTTAAAATACTTTCGAACTATAGAAAACAAACATTTCTCCCTCCAGTGCATTCAATGTACAGTCTTTTTCGTCTGTCCGCACAGTGCATGTGAATCATCAGACTACTGAAACTTTGAACTGACGAAGGCTACACACGTCCATTAAGGCCCTGCGTTTGCACACACACACACACGCACGCACACACACACACACACACACACACACACACACACACACACACACACACACACACACACACACACACACACACACACACACACACACACACACACACACACACACGCACACACACACACACACACACACACACACACACCTCCTGCCGTGGCCATAAACTCAAATACATTACTGTTCAAAAGAGCTGGTTTGGGGGGCACGGAAAGTCGTGGGTTTGATTCCTGCTGCGAGGTGCTGGCAGCGTGTCTCCTCATCTGCGTCATCAGCACTAATACCCGAGGCGGGATGGCCAGCCTCGGGTAAAAAAACATTCAGTCATCCTGATCTCTAAACTGTCTCCCCCTGGCTAGCCAGGACACCTGGTAGGAATAAGGTGTTCCTTCCCATTGTCCACTTATGGTGACTAGCTTGGTAGAAGGTGTGTATAGCCCAGGATACATATTAAAACTGTGACATAAGTTCATACATACAATGGATACTTTCATCCTTTTTTTCTTTATTCTTCCTCTTGAACATAAAGTGGGGAGCATAGCTTTTCATCACGTCCCATAGGAATAGGATGCCCTATATAGGATGCAGACAATGTAGAGGCTACATATTTTGAAAGTAACTTCATCTGATTAGCATATAAAATGCTCTACAGTATCTCTGATAATATCTCTGATCCATGTTTGTACTTTTTCTGGTCAAATTATTTTGTTGATGTGAATTAAATGCATAGAATTTAAGCACAGATGCGGAACTTATGGCAAAAAAACATTCCTCTGGCCATGCATAATTGTGTTCCACTAACCCGTGGGTATCTTAACCCTTTGTGTGGTTAAGAAACACATTTTGGTGTTTTAGCTGTTGAAAAATAGCAGATCTACAAGCTCATATCGCGCTACCGAGTGGCGTGATATGAGCTTGTAGTTCTGCTATTTTTGAAAAATTGTGAAAATGTGGTGCAAATCTTTGAATACATCATTTCGGAAGCAAACATTTTTAACTGATTTTTTTGCTTCTGGGGGATACCTAGAAAAACATGTTTTGCAGCTAAATAATAGATATTTCTGGGGGTCTTTCCTATGAAATATGTCAAGCATCACTGACACAGAAAGAGATTTTTCCAGAAAAACTAGAATCTCACATCAGGGACTAGAATTTCGTGTCACAAACTAGAATTTAGTGTCATGGACTATAGAATCTAGTGTCAGAAACTGGAATCTAACTTCAGAAACTACAATCTAATGAGAGGAACTAGAATCTAACGTCAGAAACTAGAACCTAGCGCTGTGAACCAGAATCTAGCATCAGAAACTAGAATCTGATCGCGACACAATGGGTTAAAAGAGAACAAAAAGAAGAAAGAAAGGCGGACCAGTGTTGCGTTCAGTGACAGGCTGCTCTTATATCCTCTCTACCAGAAACTCTAGAGGGGGTTTCAGTATATAAATGAAAGACACTTTTATGCACTGCGTCTCTCCACCCCCCATGGTGAAAAACAAAACCACGATTGTTTTTTCATGCCAATACTTTTGTACTTTCTTTGACTCACCATGCATTTTCACTGTGTACTTGTAGCTAGTTGGGCTAGTTTTTTTTCTGCCATCTCTACAGATGGTCTCATTGTAATGCATGTGTGCAGCTAGCGCAGGGGCAGGAGGGCGGCCTGCTCTCAGGAGAATGAAGATTAATCCCAGGCTCTATAATGACCTTTATTGTGAGTGGGACGGATGGCAGGTAATACTTCCTGCTCTGGTAATATGGAGTGATGAACCCACAAGTAATTACAACAATTCCTCATGGTCATTAGAGAAAAGCTAAGAGTTCTCTTGCTGCTGAAGGCTCACTCTCCCCAGAATTGGACTGGATAGCCGGGGGGCAGAGGGCACTTCCTGGTGGACTGTCGTTAGTACGCATATGGATATGTCCAAAACGACTGCCTTTACATAAGAGTGTGGAAAAACGGTCTGTTATGTTCTATACTCATTTTGTGAATGAAGACTCATTTTGTAGCTTCATCATGAATTAATCACAATGAGCATTGTGTTCATTGAGGTTTAGCCTCAGGGGCGTTTTTGCCTTAGGCAGACTAGGCAGTTGGCTCCTGTAAAATGGCGCCCCGCCAAGGGATACAATTATGAACTATTTTTAAACTTTTTTAAACATATTAGCCTATGTGTTTTAAATGTTCAATTCTAGTTAGGATAAGTATATTGATCCATATGAGGCTTATTAGCCTGGTGTCGTTTATAGCATGTCTAGTCGCCCCCTCCCCTCAGGGCACCCTAGGCAAACCTGCTTAATGGCAAAAACGCCCCTGCACCCACGATTAAACAGGATTCTTTTTTTTTTTTTTACATTTGTGTTGTCATGGCCCATTTGAGCAAAACTGTAGTGGACCTGTCGTTCATGCAGGCAACAATATCGCCATACCACTCCCTGTTTGAAAAGCCCATAAAGCTGAAGCTGACACAAAACAAAATAAATAACCCACTGGGGGCGCCATGGAGCCAATTAGTGAGGAGAGGAAAGGAAACAACACTGACATGAAATGTAATTTACAGCTTCAATACTGTGTGTGTGTGTGTGTGTGTGTGTGTGTGTGTGTGTGTGTGTGTGTGTGTGTGTGTGTGTGTGTGTGTGTGTGTGTGTGTGTGTGTGTGTGTGGTGAGAGGGGACGTTCAGACGTTTTAAAGGTGGACATCTTGCCATCTCAGATTTGACCACCAGGCGATCTTTAATGTTCTCAGTGTTGCCAACTTGGTGCATTTGTTGCTATATTTAGCTTTTTTTCAGACCCTCCCCCCCCTAGCGCCCAAATTAGTGAAAAGCTCCTGGCGGAAAATCTGGTGCTTTTTTGCTGGTGAGTTGGGGCAAAATTTTTCCTCCTATGACAGTGGTTTAAAAAAAAGAGTTAAAAATAAGTCTACACAACTAGAGAATGTAGAAGATTAATGGTCGTTACATTGTCTAGTTCTTCTAGTGCGTTTTGGAAGTGCCACTAGTGCATTTTGGATTTTGGCAGTTGGCAACACTGACTGTTCTACACTGTAGTTCTGAGGGCTTGGTTCAGAACCGCTACAAGAACTGTTCACACCTGCCCCTCATTAGCTGCCCTTTTATACCCAACAGGGAGAAAGTAACAAGAAAGTGATCACGAGCTGCAGCGTTTGTTAATTGACAGCTATGCCAAGCTATAAAACAAGGACAAAGGAAATGAGAGAATAGCAGGTATACAAGCTCACACAACACGAAACCGAACAAATGTAGAAGTCCCTGCTGAGATGAGGAGACATCCTCCACCCTCCTCCACCAACAGAAATCAGAGTGGAGATGATAAATGAGAGGTAGGAGCGCCGTGGGAGATTTGGCAATTGATCCAGCCGAGAAACAAATCTGTCTTCCTTTCTGACTGCGGGGATCAGGATAATACAGTGGGGATCACCGTGGGAACCCTGATGTGCTTGTTCCTTTTGTCTGAGGACTCACATCTCTGAATCTGTCACTTATAGATCACAACAGTCTTAATTATGTTTACAGCGGCTAGTACTGCTTATTGCCTCCTCTTATATAAGGACAAACAACAAATATTAAAAGGTATACAATTATACAAACATAGAAGATAGATAGATTACCCTGTTTAAAAAAAATAACTATAATGGCACTATAATCTTTTTAGTCTTCTGAAATTCATTTTTTTAGCCTAGTCTTAGTTGACGAAATGTCAAAAAATATTTAGTTTAGTCTAGTCTTTTAGTCTTGGTAGTTTAGTCTTACATACATGTAGGTTTATATACAGTTTTTAGTATGAAACATGTCTCATTTTATTTCTTGTATAAAATTACTGCAATAGCAATAAGTTCCTTTCCAGAAAAGGTATGCAATGTATACTGCAGATTAGAGGTCTTCACGGGGGGTCCGAACCCGAAAAAACCCGAATCCGTCCGAGACCCGACGGTTCCGGTCGGTTCCGGCGGTGTGTTTTATCACAGTCACTCGGACAGGTTCGGAATCGGACGTATCCCCGTCGGAAGTCGGACCTGTCAATCATTATGTGCAATACCCGAGACTACAGTGAGACGTATTCTTTCTCTACGTTTTTTTTTTTTTTAATGATAATAAAATATTCTATCAACCAAGTGTGTGTATGATTGTATCTTTGTCACTCGTCTGCGAGTGCGCTTCTGGACATGCACTGACAAGTAGGCTACGCTACAGTAAAGACCTCAACGGGCCTGAAAATTAAGGCCCGGCCCTACCCGGCCCTAACAGTTCAGGCCCTAGGCCCTACCCGGCCCTACTAAATGGAATACATTTTAGGCCCTACCCGGCCCTAAACTGTCGGGTTTGGGCAAAATTTGAGAATTCACCACAGATTAAAATTGAAATGCAATCAGCACCATCTTCATAATGGGTAAATGGGTAAAATAACTATTATTCTTACTATATTAAAATAATTCAATATATATTATGTTTTCATGCGGCCCTAGGCCCTACCCGGCCCTATTGATTAGGATAGATTTTCGGCCCTACCCGGCCCTAAATGTCGGGTCGGGCCTGTTCGGGTTCGGTCCTGGTCGGGTTCGGGCAGAGTTTGAGAACTCTAGGCTACAGTACACAGAGTGACCGAGTAGGCTACGCATTGTACGCAATAGATCGTTTCATATTCGCTTTTAAAGGGTCGGGTCTGTCGGACGGTCAAAAATAATCCGACTTCGGTCAGGCTCGGCGAAGCAATTTGGGGAAAATCTCGGAACAGTTCGGAACCGGAAAACCATGCCACGGATCGACTCGGATCCAATTTATTTATTTGAAAATATTTTCGGAACAGTTTGGAATCGGTGATATTGCACAGATTTATTTCGGATTTCGGATGGCATTTTTGAGACCCGTGAAGACCTCTACTGCAGATATGTTCACATAGTTAAAAAGAACGGAAAAAAAAGATGATAAAAATGTTTCCTATTTCCATTAGTCTTAGGTTATGATTTAGTCTTAGTCTTTTGAAAACACACATCCTTTAGTCCCATTTAGTCTTTTTAAATTCCTTTTTGTTAGTCTAGTCTTTAGTCGACTAAATATCAAAAACCTTAGTCGACTTTAGTCTTAGTCGACAAAAACAACACTGAATTGGCACGGCCAAAATAGGGATGCCATGTTGAGACCTGGTAGTGTGTGCATGCATAGTCGGCCCATGTTCAAATCTGTTTCAAGGCCCTTTTCTGGGCATGTCTTCCCGCAACTCCCTCTCCTCTGCCATTCCCTGTCTCTCTACACTATAGCTATAAAAGACTTGACATCGTCCCCAAACAGAAGACACCTCAGTCTTATTAGTATCGGTGTCTCGTAACCTTCAAGTTAATGGCGTCATCGTTTAATGACTGTTTGCACAGTCTTGCCAATAGGAAGATGATGCAATAACCTCTTAGACAGTGTTGTAGTGGTACTTTTAGAAGTGGGGGGACTCCTCTTAAAGGACAATTCCACCCATTTTCATTTTTTTCTGAGAGCGTACAAATGTGAACGAAATGGACCCTAGCGGGTCCATTTGGTTCCATTTGTACACTCTCAGAAAAAAGGAAACTCATTAACGTGGTGAGACACATCTTGATGATGTCATCAAGATGTATTTCACCATGCTAATGATCTTTTTTCAGACCTCCATTTCTAGGAAACACAGAATGGGTAAACCTTTTTTTTACCATGTCCACAAAAGATAACATCTCTAAGGCATATTAATGACATGACATAAAATACTGAAAATGATTGGATTGCACACTTGTGTGCATTGCACACTTGTGTGCACCTGCACAACACACACAGACACACTATTAAAATAAGTATAGCATATTGAGAAAGATTGTTTACAATGCCCAATTGTATCCATAAAAATAAAAGACAAAAAACATGGGCTTACTTAGTTACTTTTGCCCCAAAAATATTTTAGATGTGAGAAGTGGGGGGACGCCGTCCCCCCGCGTCCCCCCTCCACTACACCCCTGCTCTTAGACCCAGAACTCACCCGCACAAACAAACCTTTGCTTTTGCTTCGACAACACGACTGTTACAACAGCACAAGGATAATCCCGCTCATGTCTGTGACCTCAACCAATGTACCGCACACAGCGTGGTTTCTCTAAACTCTGAACAAAACATGAATACATAAATAAAATACATATTTAATATAAATTTAACTGCCACCGCGGTACAAACCCTGCATATCTTGTTATATATTTCGTGATTGGGACCTTGACCTTCTCAACTTTAAAGTTAATCATCTCTTTGGGGCATGCAGCCTAGACTGGTCTGAGACACGCACACGCGCACACACACACGCACACGTGCGCACGCACACACACACACACACACACACACACACACACGATTTGGCCCCAACGGTAGGCCTACCACAAAATCATACTAGACACATACACGCTTGGCTGAGTTAGTCTGGTATTCCTTGTAATCCCCTGCTAATGCTGCAGGCAGAAAATTACTGACTTCTTTTTTTTTTTTTTTTTTTTTTTAAACTTAATTTTTATTGATTTCTGCAGGTCAACAACAAAAACAAAGAGTTAACAAAAAATACAGTAAAAAAAAAAAAAAAAAAAAGTGTAGCAGGTACAGTAACATTTTGTAAACAGTCCTTAATTATTAACAGTCTGTAAAAAGTTCTCAGTCCAGTTATTCATTTACAATTCCGTTATTATGGTTGGTGACATTTTGTCGTATTCTATAATTAGTCCATTTTTCCCATTTATAATTAAAAAGATCTCCTTTCAACCTCAATACATAAGTCATTCTTTCCATTGTAAATATTTCTTCCACAATGCACATCCACTGCCCGCTAGTCGGGGGTTCCGTTTTGAGCCATTGCCTGGTAATTGCTTTCTTACTAGCTGCCAATAGTATTTTGACCAGATATAAATCCTCACTCTGTATGGTATCCTGTGTCAGATTGCCCAAACACAGTGTCATACTGTTCTTGGGAATATCGTAACTCAGGATTTCCTTTATCTCTGACCATACGTCATGCCAATATGTGTCTATCTTGGGGCAACTCCAGAATATATGTTCATGATCTACATCTTTTGCTCCGCATAGTCTCCAGCATGGCTGTTGACTCCCCTTCATTTTTGCTTTCACTTTTGGAGTTATGAAATATCTAATCATATTTTTCCAGCAGAATTCCCTCCACATTCTAGAGCTTGTGGATGTGCACTGTATCTCACAGACATTGTTCCAGTCTTCATCCGATATCCGCATCCCAAACCCAGACTCCCATTTTTCCTTAACGTATAGCGTAGAAGCATCTTTGCTTGCCATCAATTCCTGATAAAGGGCCGATATTACCCTGCGCTTATTATTTTTCCCGTATGCTTGGACCATGATCTCCACGATTCCGCTTTTCCAGTCAGTTTTTATCTCTTTTTCAAAATAGTTCCTCAATTGCAGGTATCGGAAGAAATCATGTTTGTCCAAATCATGCTTTGCCTTTAGATTTTCAAAGCTCTGCAACTTCCCTTTTTCTACCACTGTACACATTGCCGTTATATCGTTCCATGTTGCCCATCTTTTATATCTCTGATCAATAGTTCCTGGTTTAAAGCGTGTATCATATGCCGGCCAACTAAGTATTCTTATTTCTTTTTCTATCTTGTGTTTTCTAACTATTGTATACCATATTTCAATTGTAAATGTAGTGATTGGCCCTAGATCTTTCTTCACTTTCATGAACATGTCTTTATCTGCCAATAAATGTTGCATCTGATATCCTTCACATTCCAGTTCGATTTCTTTCCACCTTGTAATATAACCCGGTTTACACCAGCATGTTAATGGTCTAAGTTGTGCTGCGTTGAAATATTCTCTCAAGTTTGGTAGAGCCATACCTCCTTTATTTTTGGGAAGCTGCAGAGTTTCATATCTAATTCTTGGCTTCTTCCCACCCCATATAAATCTCGATATCCATTTATCCCATTCTATGAATTGTTTTTTGGGTACCATCACCGGTAAAGACTGGAACAAGTACAAAAGTCTTGAAAGAACATTCATCTTAATTATTTCTATTCTCGAACTAAAATCCAGACATAGTACTGACCACCTTTCCAAATCTCTTTTGACCTTCCTATTTATTGGGGTATAATTTGCTTCATATAGACCTTCTCTAGTTTTTGTTATATTTACTCCTAGATATGTAATTGATTGCAAATTCCAGTTAAAATTATATTTTTCTCTTATTTCCTGTATTGGTGAATAATTTAGTGCCAATATCTGTGTTTTCGCCATATTTAACTTGTATCCTGAATATTTACCATAATTCTCCAATGTTTCCATTAATTTTGGTATTCCCCTATCGGGTTGTTCCAAGTATATTATTACATCGTCCGCGAATAATCCCACTTTCTGTTCTCTACCTTTCACTGTTACTCCTACAATGTCTGTATTTTCTCTAATTACTTGTGCCAAAGGCTCAATAAAGAGCGCAAACAGTGTTGGAGAGAGGCAACAGCCCTGTCTGGTTGATCTTTCTAGTTTTATCCTGTTTGATAGGCTCCCATTTATTTTGATTCTTGCCGTAGGTTCCTGGTACAGGGCTTTTATACATTGTACTGATTTTTGATTAAATCCAAATCTCTCCATTACCTTATATAGATATGTCCAGTTCACACTATCGAAAGCTTTCTCTGCATCAATACTCACTAGCACCGCCTTCCGGCCTGTCCCCTGTATTTCGTCTACTATGTGTAGTGCTCTTCTGATGTTGTCCTGTGTTTGCCTTTCTTTAATAAAGCCTGTCTGATCCTCATTTATCAGCTCCATCATATAGTTTTCAAGTCTTTTGGATATAATAGAGGTGTATAATTTATAATCCATGTTTAAGATTGATATAGGCCTATAATTACTACAGTACTCCTTGTCTTTGCCTTCCTTATGGATTACCGAAATGATTGCTTCTTTCCATGATGGCGGGATTTTACCCTCACTGTGTGTGTGATTAAATGAGGCTAATAATGGTGGTATTAACTCTTCTTTAAAGGTCTTGTAGAATTCTGAAGGGAATCCATCCGTCCCCGGAGACTTGTTGTTCTTTGCTCTTTGAATTGCATTTACTATTTCTTCCTCTGTTATAGGAGAGTTTAAGATTTCGTTTGGTTCTTTTTCTAATGTCGGTAAATCCAGTGAGTTCAAAAAGAGCTCCATTTCCTCTTCCCCTACTGCTTCTGGTTGTGTATACAATGTTTTATAATATTCTTCAAATACCTTCTCTATTTCCTCTGGATTGTTCAATACCTTATTAGATTTGGGGTCCCTTATTTTATGTATATTGTTCATAGCTTGTTGTTTCTTTAAGCGATTAGCTAACATTTTTGTTGCCTTGGCACCTCCTTCATAATATGTCTGTTTCATGTATCTATTTTTCTTTTCTACTTCATTCATAAGTAATTCATCTATTTCCTTTCTTATAATTTTAATCTGGTCGAGTAACCCTAATTCTCTTGTATTTTTATGTTGCTGTTCTAATATTTTCAATTTACTAACTTTCTGTTGGTATATTTCTAATCTTATTTTTTTTAATTGTGTGGTCCGTGATATTAATTTTCCTCTTATTACTGCTTTCATAGCGTCCCATAATATTGTCGGATCAACTTCCCCATTGTCATTCTGTTCTATATATGTATTTATTTCTTTTCGAGTGTCCTCCACCACTGTATTGTTGTTTAAGATCCCCACATTCAGTCTCCACACCGTGTCCTTTTTTTTACTATTTAAGTGTATTGTAATATATACTGCACTGTGATCCGATAAATCGGTCACCCCTATTTCACATTCTTTCACTCTGTGTATTTCCCCTTTACTCATTAAATACAGATCAATCCTACTGTACATGTTATGTGGGGGAGAGAAATGTGTGTAGTCTCTCTGCAATGGATGAAGTTCCCTCCATACGTCCACAATCCCCATTTCTGACAACATTGTATTCATATATTTATTAATTTGTTTTTTGTTTTTGTGTGTACTTGTGGTGTCCAAGTTGTAATTCAAAGTAACATTTACGTCTCCCCCACACAACCAGATTCCTTCAGCCTCTCTATTAATTATATCAAATAATGTTTCAAAGAAAAGTTTCCCGCTCTCCGGAGGTGCATATACATTAATCAGTGTAACCATTTGGTCTTCTAGTTTTCCTGTTATCAGTACATATCGTCCTTCTTTGTCGCATATCTCTTTTTTTAATTCAAATTTAATTGAGTTTGCCAATAATATGGCCACCCCTCTTCTATTAGTTTGCTGCTTGTATGAACTATAAAATGTATTCCTAAAACCAAACTTTTTCAAATTCTCATGTTCCTTGTTTGACAGGTGGGTCTCTTGTAATAGTATAATTTGTATTTTTTCTTTTTTAAATTTAGTGATAATCTTACTTCTTTTGGCTGGGTTGTTTAACCCGTTCACGTTCAGTGTCACCACTTTCAAGTTATTACGTTGCATGAAATGTTTTATGTTGTACTTTCTTCATTGCTCTGTACCTTGCTAACATCTTAAACCTTTTTTTCAAAACCGTGCCTGCTTTATGAACAAAAATAAAAATACACTCCCAAGAAAAAGGGGCTCTTTTTTGTAGCCCCGAACCCCTGTTGGTGGGAGAGGGGTAAAGCCTCCATCGCTTGGAGGGCCCCTCTCTAGTGATCTGGGGTCTTCCCATCCTACTAGAAAATGTCCAACAATTGTCCATTCTTTTCCTCCCTTGTCACATTTTGGTCTCATGAAACCAAGAACTCCTTCTATTGGTGAAGGGTGTATCCCGCTACCCATCCCATGTCCGCAGTACCAACCCCTACTTCAACTTTAACCAGGTTTTCCAATTCTAACTTAAATCTTCTTACCCAAAACATTAAGTGAAACTCATTCAAGAATTAATGCAACCACAATTTAACCAACATTTCCCTTATTCGGGTCTTTCTACAATATTTTTTTCAAAGTGGCCTAATTTCTATTACTAAAAAATAATAATAAAACAAATTGTGTTGTTTTCACTGTCATTGGGTCAATAACGTATATATTATAATAGAAATAGAAATAAGAGAAATAAAAAAAAGGGAATTGTTCTAACCACGACATGGAACGGTACACAAAAATCTATGTACGTGTGTGTGAGAGAATGGGCGAGCAAGCCCACCCACTCTCCCACACACACGCACTCACCCACACTCACACGCACACGCACGCACACTCACACCCACACACACACACACACACACACACACGCAGACACGCACACACTCATCCATATGGCACCCCAATCTAATGGCCTTAAAACCTCACTCTAGGTATACATCCCCAAATCTACCATGTCCTGATAAGGCATTGTCCCCACACTACACCTTGACCTGTATGTGTGTCCAGAAGTCCTGTCTTGGCACAATGTCCTCATAAGTCACATATACATGTTGGGGCACACACAGTCATTCGCACGTCAACTTTCGTTCTTGTTATTAGGATACAGTGATACACCCCCCCCCCCCCAGAATTGCTTTCTTATCTGATCATCGTGGTGGTCGATATCCTTGCAGTCTCTCCCTGGCTCTCCAACGAACTCCTGTCAAGAGCCGGGCCTGCCCTCCGTTCTCCTCCGCGTCGTGTGGGGGGGGCGCCGCCGCTCGTCCTCCTCCTCCTGCCCGTAGCCACCGCGATGCCGCCCCGGCGATTCTCTCCTCCATCGTAGTTTCGGGTTGTTTCTCTGGAACTGCGAGCCCTCTCTTCCTCATGTCGAGCGCCGCTGCAGCCGCCGTGGTGTACGTCTTGGTCCCGTTCTCCCACTGGATCTTAATCTTCGTGTATGGGGTTTTGAAAGCAACACCTTTCTCTTTCAAAATCTTTTTGATTTCACCATAGGATCGCCTTTTGTTGAGGATTTCCACGGGAAAATCGTGATCAAACCCCAACTTTTTGTCTTCCACTCTGACGTCTGTTTTCCAAGCCTCGGCAAGAACTTTCTCCTTTATTTCGTATTTGAGGAAGTTTACCACTATGGACCTCGGGTTGGCTCCTTCTGGAGGTTTTTGCACAAGAGAACGATGACAGCGTTGTATTTCCAAGTCGATACCGGCAGGTAGGTTGAGCTTCTCCTTCAACATCGTATTCACATAGTCTGTCACCGAGTTGTCTGTCGTCGCTTTCTCTGGAACGTTGAATATGCGTATGTTGTTTCTACGTGACCTAGACTCCAAATCTGTCAGTTTAGCCTGGGTCTTCTCCTGTTGTCTGAGAAGCAGTAGGATTGCGTCCCCCGCGTCCACACTCCATTCTTCCATCTGTGCGACTCTCTCCTGGGTTTCGCTCACCTCTTTCTTCTGCTGTTGTAACTCCCCAGTCAGGTTTTCGAGCTTGGCGTGTATTTCCTCTTTGAATGTTGTTAGTTCTTGCCTTAACTCCCTCCCGAAGTCTCGTTTGAAGTTTTCGAAGGCGTCCATTAGGCCTTGCCTGAGCCCTTTCATTTCTCTCACCAGGTCATGCTGCGAAGAGCCCTCGCCACACTGCTGCTGTTGCTGCTCCGCGTCGGAATCCCCACCATCATCGCGTTCCGTTGTTTTTTCGGTCTGCATTCCGTTTTTAGTGGTTCTTGGTTTCCTCCCCCCTGTCATTGTTCAATTATCTTAGATTTTAGCTCTTTATATTGACGTTTTCGGGGAGTAATGTTGATTTTACTCGGGAGCTGTGGTTTCAAGCTGCTTCCCTCACCGCCGCCATCTTGAATCCCCAAAATTACTGACTTCTAATTATCTGCCTGCAGCAATGTAGTTTGTAAATAACATTTTTTTCCCCAGAGATTAAAAAAAAAGTTGTAAAAGTATCCTCATAAATTATGAGAGAACTTTTTTCCCTTTTGTTTTTGCTCAGAAACAGGTAAAAACACACGGTGGAATTCATTTGGAAAATGCCTTGCTGATAACTATAACAGCAGGAGTGGAAAATGTTGTGCAAAGTAATTGGCATCAAAACAGATTACCAATACAGATGGTACTAGAAGTCACATGGGGCATGGGCGAAACCAGAACCCTGCCAGCCTGCTAGGCTGGCATTCAGGGGCGGATCTAGGCATGGGCATGGGGGGGCGGGGCAATGCCCCCCTAAATAGCCAGTCTGGCCCCCCAAACACGATGCCATGCAAAACAACCCAAGATATTTCAAATTAAAGTGCTTATGTTTAAAATGATGTGAAACACTACTACTGCTACTAACTAACTACAGCTGTGTCACCACTAAACCAACAGCATTTCATCATTGAAAATAGAAAACTCTCTGAGTCAGACCTTTAGCTTTATGCATGCTGCGTGTCTGTTGCAACTTCAACAACAGCTGATCTTATTATTGATGCTTTACTTGACTAATAAAAGCGATGAAGCTGCACCCATACCATTTTCTCTTGCCCCTCCAACATGTTCTCTTAACCCCCCCCCCCCCCCCCCCCCCCCAAATGGGACATGTTACATCCGCCCCTGCTGGCATTGCAAAAAAAACAAAAAGAAATAGCCACTTGCACCAAATCATCTCTATTATGGACGCATTCTGCAAAAACATACCGGTACTGTATAACAGAGCTTGTAGAAAATCTGACTGAACGTGTTGTTATAACGGTTTCTTTGAGCCCTCTCTCTCTCTCTCTCTCTCTCTGTGCACACATAGTATGGGCTTTTTTTTTTCATTACGCGCTAAACCCCTTATCCCAATCCCCCTTATACTTTTTTACTATTCTGATAAACTTTGCCAATCAATTGACACGTTGTGAGCTTGTAGACTGGCCTATTTAACTATTTTTTTTAAAAAATGCTTTTTTACAATAGTTTTAAAAGGCAAGAAGTTAAGGGATAACAGGTTTAGCGGTGACGAAAATCTAGGCCTAGCCTTCTGCCTGCCCTTTTACCGGTCTGTAAAACAACTGCCCTCTCCAGAAGATTAATGCAGCATTCAGCATTCACTATGCTCTGTAAAACAAACAACTGCCCTTTCCAGACCATGAATACAGTATTTACTGTACTATAGTCTGGAGATTTTTTTTCCAAAGTCTGCGGAATTTGAATGCAGCACTTTGTGTGGAACATAGGGTGACCAGATGTCCCTCTTTGCGTGGGACAGTCCCTCATTTTCGAGATTTTTCAAACGTCCCACAAATTGAGACTCTGTCCCACATTGTGACTGACAGGCAGCAGTGTTCAAAATGCCCCTAATAATTTGTAGTGCCCTAATAGTTGGATTTCTGTTGTATCATTCTGTTGTCTCATTTCTTGCTGTGTTTTTTTTTAATAATTCCCCCATGGTACCACTATATTTCCACACTCACTCTTAGAGAGGCCACATCGCATACTGTCATATCAAAAACAGCCGATTTACAATCTCAAAACGCGTCGCACTGCGACGCGTTTTGAGATTGTAGATCGGCTATTTGTGATTTTAGATCAGCTGTTTTTCCTATGTGTGAAATGGAATCCTGAAATATTTTTTTTTTGGAATACTGACATCAAGACGTTAACAATAATTTGCTCACTACATTTTGTCCCGTTTCCACACTCCACTTGTCCCACACATGCAACACTTCTGTCCCTCAAATGAACAGTTTGGATCTGGTCACCCTAGTTGAACACTGCATCTCCGCTAGTTAAAGAGTATTGTTTTTCCCAAGGGGCCAAATGAGATACATAAAATATTGTGGAGGGCCAAGACTAAAGGCTGAACTAAAGTCTGTGTAATATTAATTTAATTTCAAGACGCAAGTAAGAGTAAGACCAAACTTTTTGATACCGGGGCCCACTATTTATTCAGTATTTGAGCCACAGAGAACCACCATTTGATGACATTTTAGCCGCACAGACGCCAAAACTACAGATTTCTTGTGTTTTTGTTCACAATTCCAGGCTGGATTTGGGAAACAAAACAGGCAAACAGATCAAAAATGACCATTCTTTTACATTGTCTGATTGTGTAGATTTTAGGTAATTCAGATGATGAATATTTTAACTCTTGAGAGTGTAAACATGAAACCAAATGGACCCGCAAGGGTCCATTTGGTTTCATTTTTACATTCTCAAAGAGTTACATCTGGTTAACCAACTCTCCATATTTAACTGGAACTCTCTCAAGGACCACTGGTGGTCCCCGGGCCGGTCAGAGTCAGCCAAGGGGACGCATTTGGCCCCCGGGCCCCATAATGCCCAGGTATGAGCTAGAACCTCAGAAATACCAGATCTAAAAGCTCTCAGCGCATCACAAAACAACACATTGACTTGAGAACTTGTAGACATATGCCGTTTGAGTGCAGGATTTCTAAGATTACTATGAAGTCAGGGGGAGCGGCAGGAGGACATGTGACGTTGCAGGGGACCCCCCAGACTCATTTGGTGGTGGGCCAAGGATAGACCCCTGAGAGACCCCAGTCTGTATATCCAAAACCATTATTCATTTTCAGGAAACAGAAAAAGAGCAGTCAGTGTTCCAATCTGATTGTTGTGTAGTCACCTGACGTAAAACAAACTTTTATTATTATTTAATTTGAAACACGACTTGAGTGTCTACTCTATGTGGTCTTTCTGTCACATTTTGAGATTTGAGTTGATCATCTTTCCTTATAAAGCTCTCTGACTTTTCCTAAATATTCAAATCATCTGTTATGTTATGCTGTAGTCACTTAAAAAACAATGGCTCTACCCTGCTGGGGCGTAAGTAGCCCATAATATCACAGAGGGGAAAAAAAATGTATTTTTGATTTTAAATCAGCTCACAACACATCCCGTAGCGGTGTGTTTTCACTGCTGTCATATGGCCATAGTAGTAGAATATATGAAATTATGGAGATACAAGGTTTATGCCTGACAGTGACAGATTATGTTTTTGGCACAAAGCATCAAACACATCAACTCCCAAGTTATGGTTGTTTGAAATAAATCCAACGGTTGAAGAATTAACAGCAGACTCTAAGCTTCTACGAGTGTGAGATAGAGAGCCAGGCGTATCGCGCTGGAAAGTAGCCATTAGTTGGTGGCAAGATAAAAATTGGTCACAGAGATATTAAAATGTGCAATCGTCCAAATCTTTTGCCAAGGCCATGGATGCAACACACTTTTGCAATACTTTTTTTTTTTTAAATGTCTTTTAGTGTAGTAAAATTACAGAAACCTGAAACAAGATGTCGGTCACCACACAACAGGTAACTGTGAAAGAGCTGTGTGGTTTGCAAATGGGGACTTAAGCCTAAACAAACTTTAATAAATGTTCATTGATACGTCATGGCGGGGGGGGACAGACAGAGTGAGTGAGAGAGAGAGATAAAGAGAGAGAGACAAAGAGAGAAAGAAGCAGGATAGAAGAGAGAAATAAATAATGAAATAAGTGCATAGTGTGATTGATTCAACTGGTTAAAGGGTAAATGCATGCAAGTCTATGGAAGTTTCCCCTTCATTAAAGATGGCATTGATTTTCCTTTAAGAGAATGGGCTCTTCCAGAGAAGATGGGTAATACCGGTATATTGTATGCAAGAAGTGTGGACAACAAAAACAACAACAACAATCTGTCTGTTATGCTGATTAATTGGAACAATTTTGAACTATTTGGAACTGGTTGCAATGGGCAGGACTAGGACCTTCTCATTGCCTATAGTGATGAGAGTAATCGTACTAGAGATCTCAGCGGGCCTGAAAATTAAGGCCCGGCCCTAACTGGGCCCCAACAGTTCAGGCCCTAGGCCCGTCCCGGCCCGGCCCGACTAAATGCAATAGACTTTAGGCCTAACCCAGCCCTAAACTGGTTTAGGCCTGGGTTTGGGCAGAATTTGAGAATTTGCGAAATAGTAAGAGTGAAATGCCAATCAGCACCATCTTCAGAATAGGTAAATACAGAAAATAACTATTACTTTTAATTATAAAATAATTCAATATATATTATATTTTTTCATGGAGCCCGAGGCCCGGCCCGGCCCTACTGATTAGCATAGATTTTAGACCCTACCCAGCCCTAAATGTCGGGTCGGGCTGTTCAGGTTCGGTCCTGGTCGGGTTCGGGCAGAGTTTGAGAACTCTAAATCGTACTACTTGCCTCTGTGATGAGAGATAGCACTCAGTTCTTTGCCTCCATGAGCCTGAACAGCACTTATATATACTTACACAATCTGTAAGTATATAGTATAATAGTATATATATAGTAAGTATATAATGGACATAGTGCTGTATACATTTATACTATAGCCTTCCTCTCTTTCAGGACAGAAGAGATTGACACGCAATACCAGCACCTAGCTGAGAGGAATTCATTCATGTAGCCCTGCGGTCGTCCATGGCTAAGCAGTTACACATCCACTGGTGTAGTCAATAAGACCATTGGTTTCACGTACTGCAGCCTGGAGACAACTGACAGGAATATATCTGCCTAACAGGAGGTCTCATTTTGTGTCTGGACTGTAACCTAAAAAGCAACCCACAAAGACTATACCGGCTTGTAAAAACAGTAAGTCCTGCATCTCAAAGTTGTCTGATCAGTCACCTCCGTTTCCGCAGTGAAATTGGTTCTACGTTTTTGACCCATCTCTTGGAGCCAGAATCCGGAATCATTCGTTGATTTGACCCCAAATTCATCCCCTTTGATGTGGAGTGCCAGGGGTCCCATTTTCACAGTCTTTGGTATGACCCAGCCAGGAATCGAACCCCGGCGTCCCAGTTTCAGGGCGGACACTCTAACCACAAGGCCACTGTCTGGCCTGATCTGTTCAGCAGCTACAGTATTGCCAAACAGCAGCTCAGGCAGAGAACATGTTGGAGGGGCAAGAGAAAATGGTATGGGGGCGGCTTCATCGCCCGTGTCGCTTCGCGCCACGGGCGATGAAGCACCTCGATGAAGTCGCAACCATACCCTTTTCGATTACAGGATTTTATTATTTTATTAGGCGAGTAAAGCATCAATTTGCAACAGACACACAGCATGCATAAAGCTAAACGTCTGACTCAGACTCAGAGAGATGATGAAATGCTGTTGGTTTAGTGGTGCCAAAATTGTAGTTAGTAGCAGTAGTAGTGATTCAAATCAGTTTAAATATAAGCACTTTAATTTGAAATATCTCGGGTTGTTTTGCGTGGCATCGTGTTTGGGGGGGCAGACTGGGTATTTAGGGGGGCATTGCCCCCCCCTCATGCCCATGCCTAGATCCGCCCCTGAGCTCAGGCGTCCCCCGTCCTCAAACCAACCGCTGTGCAGCAGGGCATTCTGCCACAACAAAGCTCCGCCGGCTTGCGGATCATTCCTCATCTTCAGATGACCAACAACTGATCTTTCATTTTCCAAACACTTCCTCTCAGGGAGACGAGAAAAAATGTCCTGCAGTAATTCCCCGTGGCTGAGCAGAACACATTACACGACAAGCGCAGTGTAGAGCAAACAGGGCAGACTTGTACGAGTACGACGGCCATTCTCTGCATTGCCAGGAGTGTAGATTGAATAGAAAACACTCCAGCCATCGTTAACCCATTGCGTCCGGATCAGATTCTAGTTTCCGACGCTAGATTCTAGTTCCTCATGCTAGATTCCAGTTCCCCACGGTAGATTCTAGCTCCTCTCAGCAGATTCTAGTTTCTGAAGTTAGATTCTAGTTCCTCATGCTAGATTCTGGTTTCCGACGCTAGATTCTAGTTCCTCATGCTAGATTCTAGTTTCCGACGCTAGATTCTAGTTCCTCATGCTAGATTCTAGTTTCCGACGCTAGATTCTAGCTCCTCATGCTAGATTCTAGTTTCTGACGCTAGATTCTAGTTCCTCATGCTAGATTCCAGTTCCCCACGGTAGATTCTAGCTCCTCTCAGCAGATTCTAGTTTCTGAAGTTAGATTCCAGTTTATAGTTCCAGATTATAGTTCCCCGACACTAGATTCTAGTCCATGACACTAAATTCTAGATTGTGACACTAAATTCTAGTCCCTGGCACGAGGTTCTAGTTTTTCTGGAAAAATCTCTTTCTGTGTCAGTGATGCTTAACATATTTCATAGGAAGGACCCCCAGAAATATCTATTATTTAGCTGCAGAACCTCATCTAAAAACATGTTGTTCTAGGAATCCCCCAGAAGCAAAGATTTGAGTTGGAAACGTTTGCTTCCGGAATAAGATATTCAAAGATTTGCACCACATTTTCACATTTTTTTTCAAAAATAGCAGAACTACAAGCTCATATCGCGCCACTCGGTGGCGCGATATGAGCTTGTAGATCTGCTATTTTTCAACAGCTAAAATGCCGAAACGCGTTCAAGTACACAAGCGGTTAAGAACCACCAACATGGAAAACATTTCGACCCGGGCGCACAAATTGCTCATTTATATTCCCCTGGCGTCGTATCATTACTTCTCATGAAATGATTTCTGCGATGGCGCGACCATTAGGCTGCTTTACTTGCCGCGTGCGCTATAATGGCGTGATTTATGCTCAAACAGGAGGTCGCAATGCAAGGCTCACATGATGTGTATAATGGACTGTTTATGACACCGCGGGTGCTATAATGCACCAACAAAACGGGACTGTAAAAGCTCAGCATGCATGTGAAGGCCTCTCCCATTTATATTCAACACGGTACAGGCCAGGATGAAAAGGATGGGATGGACCGCGATAGAGAGGGAGAGAGAGACGGGGAACAAGAGAGACAGAGAGAACTGAAGGAATCAGGAATAATTTCTCAACACTGAGAGTTGCGTGAAACAGCATGAGGGGGGCAAGAAATACGAGGGAGGGAGAAAGACGAGAGAGAGAGCGAGAGAGAGAGAGAGAGAGAGAGAGACAGAGAGAGAGAGACAGAGACAGAGAGAGAGACAGAGAGAGAGACAGAGAGAGAGAGACAGAGACCGAGACAGAGACAGAGACAGAGACAGAGAGACAGAGAGACAGAGAGACAGAGAGACAGACAGAGACAGAGACAGAGACAGAAAATCTTGGGAAAACAAAACAGCTCCCTCTCATTATTCATGCATGTTACGAATTACCCATGATGCACTCACTGTACCTGTATGCTAAAAAAAAATACCAAAATGAGAATCTATCTCATATACAGTGCAGCAGTGGTTTTCAACCAGTGGTCTGGGGACCACCAGTGGTGAGTGGTCCTTCAGAGTTCCAGGTGGTCCCCAGGCTAAATGATAGACAGTTGGTTAACCAGATGTAACTCTTTGAGAGCGTAAAAATGAAACCAAATGGACACTTGCGGGTCCATTTGGTTTCATTTTAGATATTCATCATCTTCATTAGCCCAAGTATACACAACTAGAGAACGTAGAAAATTAAACTCAAATTCTGAATAAATAGTGGGCCCTGGTATTAAAAAAGTTGAAAACCACTGCAGTACAGTATATACATTATATGTTTACACTGTCAAGAGTTAAAAACATTCATCATGTGAATTATCCCAAGTCTACACAACTAGAGAATGTAGAAGACTAACGGTCATTTTGATCTGTATGTTTGACTGTTTTGTTTCCCAAATCCAGCCTGGAATTGTGGACAAAATCAAAAGATTTTTTTTTAGTTTTGGGGTCTGAGGGTCTAAAATGTCATCAAATGGTGGTCCGTGCGTGGCTCAAATGATGAATAAATAATGGGCCGTGGTATGAAAAAGGTTGAAAACCACAGCATTACAGTTACGTTACATACAGTACATCTGACATACAGTATCAGTGGCGTTTCTAGGCAATTTGGAGCCTTAGGCAAGATTTTCCCTGGAGCCCCCCCTTACCAAATGGACCCGTAAGGGTCCATTTGGTAAGGGGGGGCTCCAGGGAAAATCTCCTGTAAAATGGCGCGCCTCAAGGGATACATTTATGAACTATTTCTAAAATAAACTAATTATGTGTTTTAAATGTTCAATTCTAGTTATAGAGGTCATGTATAATGTATTTCCATCCATTAGTCTTATTAGCCTGGGATCCTTTTAAAGCATGTCTGGTGGTCGCCCCCTCACCCCCCCTCCCCTCATGGTCGCCCCTCTCCCATCATGGCGCCCTAGACAACTGCCTAGTCTCATAGAGTAATAAAATAATAGAGAACGGACTCGAGCGATAGCCCCGCCCCCTTGTTATTCATTTCAATACAAGTTGCTCATTGGCGCTTTGAAGCACCCGGAAGACCGCCGGAAGTGCGCCTATTTCCGCATTTGGACACCAAAATTTGGTGTCCAAATGCGGAAGTATTTCTCCATGAACGCGCCCGAAGCAAGGGATTATGGGAACCATGAACGAGCGCCGTCGCGCACGAGCAAAGGAAAAAAACATCAAAAAGCATTAAAAAACAAGCTTGTGGGTTTGCATTGAGCTTATTATCTGTCATATAATACATCCGTTGTGTTTTGAGAGGTAGTATATGACGTGAGGACCGCTGGTTCATTCAGAAAACAACATAAAAACAAACTGCCCTGTCCACGTGCACAAAGCAAACGAGCGTGCGTGCTCTCGGGGCGTTCGTGCATGAATTCCACCCGCCTGCAGTACCAAACTTGGCCCCCAGCGGGGGAGCTTCAAGCCTGGAGCCGCTGTCTGCCGGTGTGCCTAGTCTGCCTAATGGCAAAAAACGCCCCCTGATGTGTCTCCTATGTACTGCATGTGTGACCGCAGACAGAAGGTCAAAGCCAAGGAAACAACAAGGCCCCGACGGCGGGAGACCACCCACTGCTCAACTCCATCTCAATATCAAAGTCCACCTCATGCGTCCTGCAGGGTCTCACAGCCAATCATTAGCCACAGTATAAACACACTTCTCTTACCTGTGTGATGCTGCTTTGTGCTGTTAAAATTCACCCCACATCCCTCAACTAACCCCTTTCATCCTCAGCCTAGCCTAACACTTCTCTCTCTCTCCTATAGCAGTGGTTTTCAACCTTTTTCATACCAGGACCCACTATTTATTCAGCATTTTAGCCACGGTCCACCATTTGATGTTGAGTTTAATCTCTCAGACCTAAAAGCAAGGCTTTTCAAGTTTTTGTCTACAATTTAGGAGAGATAAACTGGTAAAACGTTGGTCAAATAATTCAACTCTTGAGAGTGTAAAATGAAACCAAATGGACCCGCATGGGTCCATCTGGTTTCATTTTAACGCTTTAAGAGTTACAGATCATTTCAATAAGGGTCCATTTGGATAGCAACTGACCATTATTTAGCTACATGGGGACGACCACCTGTAATCGTATAAGGGACCACTGGTGGTCCCCGAACCACCTGTAGGGTCCAGTGAGGGCGTCCCGTGAGGTGTGCGTGTGTGTGCGTGGAACTGTTTTTGTATGGGATCATCAGCACTAGTTTTCAACACTTAACCATTCACTGGAGTTTCACTCACAGCGAAAAAAGAGATGGACCAAGAGATCAATGGAGACAAGAGAGACCAAAGAAAGATGGATGAGGCAGACAGGGCCAATGGAGATAAAGAGTACAGAAGAAAGGGAATGAAAGAGATGCATGCAACGACAAAAGAAGGTAAAGACCGAGACGCCCATGCTCATTAAACCTCGACGAGAGCAGGACAGAGCCACAACAAGACGACGGCGGCGGAGCAAAACAAACAACATATCAATGGCGTCCAGTCCTTCCCATCTCGGCAGGATGCATATGACAGTCGGGGTTGCTTTGGGGAGAGCTAAGAGGATTATGCAGGATAAACAGCACCCCGGTAACAGACTGCTCATGATGATATGGACTGGAAAGCGCTTGAGGTGTCTCACAGCCTGTGGTTTGAGGCTTAGGAAGACCTTTTTTTTACCCCCTCCTGCCGCACTGTCAGAGCCCTGGACACAGACTTGGAAATACAAGATAAAAGAGAGAAAACAAATCTGTCTGTGACGCGTGTTATGTGTGTGTGTTCCGTGTTTGTCCCCTCCATCTGTCCGTCTGTCCACGTAGGCCTTAAGCTTCAGCACTGTTGGTCTGATCGTTGTGAAACGGGTGTACAGTACACACACTCATAATATGCATCCAAGCTGCATGTCACGGTGTGTCAGATGAAGCTGTCATCCGCATAGCTCAGCTTTAGATACCGTCGCCATCATGGGATTTTCACTTGTTCCTCAAGAATTGGCTTGAAAAAGCAACACATCCACACAACATAAAAATAAATGCATGTTGAGGGGAGTTAAACGGGTCGGGACTCAGGGTGGCAGAAGGTTAGAAGGGCTTGGCCCAAAAGAGGTCTTCTGGAACGACTACCCTCTGGGGACCATGGCATGCAAATGTCACACAGAGAGCTCCATCAATCTGCATGGTAGGGCTTTGAAGGAGTACTTCGCCGGCATTGAATGCCTTTAAATGCTGTACAACGACCTCCGAATATGTATAAATAAATATATGTAAACAAAAAGTCACACAGTGGCACTCGAGAATATATTCTGTGCATGCCTTGCTGCTCTCCTCTGCGGCTCTCTGCTACAGTACCCAGAGTGCACTAAACGTCCCATTCCAACAACGTGAGTCTTTCTAGTAGAAGAGTTGCTACATTGATGCGACATTGATGGGTCAGACATTGATGCGATATTGATGGGTCAGAAACAGAGCTCTTGAGCGCTGTTCATGCAGCTCGAATAGGGACAAACTGGAGTTGGAAATCTGTTGTTTTCAACGAGGGTGGCGCAAATAAGACCTATTTTATGCATGTTTTCAACATGTAGTTTGTCGGCGTTCTGGAAATGTTTACCACCTACGTCACGTTCATCGCATTACAGCATGCGCTGTGCACGGCGGTACAGATGCACGATAATATAACGCTACGGACGAGTCAAAGTGCTCCTTTAACGAGTTAAGATTTGTCCCAGTCGAGTAAATACGTTGTTTCATGAGAGCGGAGGATCCCGGGAAGACTTTAACAGGGGTGCGAACATGATGCGAACACAGTACTCCATAATATGGCACAGAATCCTATTTAACACGCATGCACGCGCGTGCGCCACCAAAAAAGGAGGGAAAATAGGTTTACACATCACAAATCACTTCTCACACACTCCCTTCTTTCTCACTCCATGTGCTTAGAGTATGTTTAACACCTTTTCCTCCCTTACTTTCTCTGTGTGTCTCTGTATCTCTCCTGCACAGTAGCTCAGTAGAATTACAGCCATGGGGTTCTATACTTACAGTAACGCAAAGCCTGGGTGTGATTTAAGCCTTTATGTTACACTTTAGCTATTGAAAAATATCAGCTTGTAGATCTGATTATTTTTTTACATGAAAATGAGGCGCAAATCTAAGACTGTATTCTATTCGACACCTGATTGTAGTTTCTGACACTAGATTCTAGTTTCTGATGCTAGAGTCTGACATATTCTAGTTTCTCTGAAAAATCTATGTGCCTGTGTCAGTGATGCTCAACATATTTCATACCGAGGATCAACAGAATTATCTAGATTTGGCTGCGGACCTTCCATCTGAAAACATGTTCTAGGGACCCCCAGATGCAAAGATTGAGTTAAAAAAAAGTTTGCTTCGGAAGTAACATATATTCAAAGATTTGCACCACGTTTCACGATTTTTCAAAAATAGCAGAGATACAAGCTCATAGCGCGCCACTCGGTGGGCGCTATGAGCTTGTAGATCTGCTATTTTTCAATAAAACATAATGCTTTAGAACACCAAAACGTGTTCAGTATACAAAGGGTTAAGACCAGAGACCAGAAAGTGGGTTATAGCGTATTTTTAATACAGCCCATGGGGATTGGGAGTAAACGGGTGAACTCATGTCTTCATTGGAGACTGATATATAGCCTGGTACAAAGAGAGAGAGACGACATAAATAAACACGAAGAATCGGAGTGGGAGGCAAGCAGAAAAAAGGGAGAAACAAAAACCCCCAGTCATTTGTCAATAAATTAAACGGTGCCGCTGCTGGCCGAGTCATTCTGCATCGTTGTATTGAGGACGTCCATGCAGTGTTGCCAACTTGGCGCATTTGCCGCTGTATTTAGCTTTTTTCCAGACCCCCCCTAGCGCCAAAATTAGTGAAAAACTCCTGATGGAAAATCTAGTGCTTTTTGGCTGGTGAGTTGGGGGGTGAAATTGCGGTGCCAGAGATATAACCCTCATTTTTCACCATTTTCCCCTCCTATGTCCCCATGCTTTATGGACAGTTGGTTAAACAGATGTAACTCTTTGAGAGTGTTAAAATGAAACCAAATGGACCCTTCATTTGGTGTCATTTTTACGCTCTCAAGAGTTAAAATATTCATCATGTGAATTAGCCCAAGTCGACACAACTAGAGAATGTAGAAGATTAATGGTCATTTAATGGTCATTTAATGGTCATATTTCCTTCCAGGCAAGCATCTAGTGCATTCCAGTGCATTTTGGAAGTTCCACTAGTGCATTTTGGATTCAGGCAGTTGGCAACACTGCTTCCATGCACAGAGGGAGACAGGGTCGACGTAGAGGCGACTTAGAGAGAAGTGTTTGAGAACACATTGGTAATGCAAACAAACCTGTGTCTGTCTGCTTGGGGACGGAACGGTAATTAACATCACGTATACTCCACAGCAGGGCAAGGCCACTTGCATTTCAAGCAGTGTGTGTGTGTGTGTGTGT
Source organism: Benthosema pterotum (assembly GCA_039105355.1). Classification (NCBI taxonomy): domain Eukaryota; kingdom Metazoa; phylum Chordata; class Actinopteri; order Myctophiformes; family Myctophidae; genus Benthosema; species Benthosema pterotum. The sequence continues at coordinate 42,128,486 of CM076983.1, read as the reverse complement.
GTGTGTGTGTGTGTGCGCGCGCGTGTGTGCGTGCGTGCGTGTGTGTGTGTGTCCTTTTTCACTCTCTGCATGCAAGACATTGTTATCCCATAACACTCATAAACTGAAGTAGCCTACTATTAGACGACAGAGGACGTGAGAGAGCAATCTCCTGCTCAACAAGTAGTCAGTGGAGAGCGAAGATAGCTTCAAGTGCCATTGAGGTGAACATCACAGAAGACCCAATCTAAGAAGAACAATCTGTCTCAAAAGACTACAGAAGACCTGATGTCGAGGGTGCACGCATCATTATTAAAAATAACCATGCCTCTTCCTTGCCTATGCAAGTAGAGTGTTTTGGAGAGACGAGGGGTCAGAGGTAGAGGTAGGAGGTCAGGGTGAAGTGCACGTTTTGTGTCAAAGTGTCTTTGAGCAGCATGCTCCATTTGGACATCTCCAAGGCACACGGATGCATGTGCGCTCTGCCTTCTCAAATTAGGTACATCGTATAGGTTAGATTACCCAAATCTATTTAAGGAAATTAACAACTTAAGGGACTGCGTGATAAACACACCTATGACCAGTCGACCAGTCTAAAATAAACGTGTCGGCATGAGGAATGCTGGCTGAGGGAAGAAGAAAGATGATGAAAATAAACAATAAGGGAATTAGTTACGGGCCATATCATGGACGGCGCATGTTACGGAAATCAGGCCCTTAGTAGAACAAACAAAATTGATCGATGAACTCGGATTACGAGAGGAACCTTAAGCACAATTGCAGGTTCAAAGCCAAGAGCAATCATTTCCACAATCCAGTGGGAGACATGGATCTTTAAAAGGGACTAACCTTCTATTCTCTCTAGAATAGGGACATGGCATAAAGGAATTTAAACACGTAAGAAAAGTCAAATAAAATCTGATTTATTCAGGTATTAAGTATGCCATCATTTTGAACATAATGTCTGAAATAAAACAGGTTAATGATCCAGACAGTACTGAGGATATATATTGGTCTGATGGCAGCAGAGCCAGGAGTGGATTTGTGGTTAGAGTGTCCGCCATGAAACTGGGAGGCTGGGGTTCGATTCCCGGCGGGGTCATACCAACGACTTTAAAAATGGGACGCAATGCCTCCCTGCCTGGCACTCAGGGGCGGATCTAGGCATGGGCATGGGGGGCAATGCCCCCCTAAATGCCCAGTCTGCCCCACCAAACACAATGGTGCTAATATTTAAAATGATTTGAAACTACTGGTACTAACTACAATGTTGGCACCACTAAACCAACAGCATTTCATCATTGAAAACAGAAATCTCTCTGAGTCAGACCTTTAGCTTTATGCATGCTGCGTGTCTGTTGCAACTTCAACAACAACTGTTGTTATTGTCTCCACCAGGCCGGAGGCATGGTGGAGAATATGTTTTACCCTCCGTCCGTCCGTCCGTCCGTCCGTCCGTCCGTCCGTCCGTCCGTCCGTCCGTCCGTCCGTCACCAGCTAATCTCCGGCGCCATTTACCCGATCGATGCCAAAATTTGCACACACACTCCCTGGATGCCAACCATGAACCTCTGGTCTGAATTTTCCAGAAGGGCCTAAATCTCCTAAACAGGATGTGCGATGACGTCATGCTGTTTCTGGTGCCTTGACTAACCTGTCCTCTCACGATCTGAGCAAAAAGTTCAGGAAGTGACATTCAGGGGCAGATTGGGGACAAAAAAAATTGTCCCATTCGCAGCCACGGGATCTTCATCAGACGATGCGCTCAGACTAATAGATGGATTAAAGAATGAAATCTACATTTCGTCGTGTTCTGCGCCTTCGTCGTCTTTTGCGTGCGTTTTCCCACGGTAAGAAAACGACGAGCGCGACTTCGGCGGTCCGGGAGTTAAGTTTTGCCCTCCCTTGAAGACATACACTCAGGAGGGGCATCTATCTACCTTTATATGTCTGTGGGTGGCAGCTATAAAGTCAAGACCAATTATTTGTCCCTGAAAGAGTGTGCCAAGCAATGGGATTTAAAAGCACCCCGTTATCTGGTATACGCTCCGAAAGGGCATCCATCTGCCTTTATACCAGTATGCCTGTGGGTGGCAACTATAAAGACCAATTATTTGCCCCTGGGAGCATACCACACAGGTTGGTGCAGGTTGTAGTTAATGAAGGAAAAAAACTTCCTGTATACTTTAAAGTCTAGTCTGAATTCTACCAACAAACAATAAAGGTCAATTTACATCACAATCAACAGTTTTATGAATATGTACGGGTATGGGTTTGTCAGGCATGCTAATTCTAGTACCTTTCGAAACGTTATTTGGAAAGGGAAATGCAGCAAAGAGGGGCGAGAAAGCAATTAGCCCCTTAATACGCCCATCTGTGCGGTGTTCTCACATCATAAATCTGTCATGATGCTGTCTGAGAAAATTCATCAGTTCTCTCAGACGGATAGACGAACCACAGGCATGTCTGTCGCTAGGGCTCTCTATTCAATTATGACAATGAACACTTTGTCTATGCCGCTCACGAACGTCAAGTGTGGAGGCTGTGTGAGAGCACAATTAATCAATCTATTTATACACGTTTTTGAGCGTTTTCGCACCTCGTTTTGTCATTCATTTTGTTTGGTCTTGATTTGTAGGGTATGGGTGAAAGCTGTTGGCCCAGTGTTGCCAACCGCCAAAATCCAAAATGCACTAGTGGCACTTCCTAAATGCACTAGAACGCGCTAGAGCAGTGGGTTTTCGACCACTTTCATACCAGGGCCCGCTGTTTATTCTGTATTTTAGCCACGGAGGACCACCATTTGATGTTGAGTTTAGTCTCTCGGACTAATTTAGGAGAAATAACTGGCAAAATGTTGGTCAAAATGGCGATTCTACATTTTGAAAATGTTTAGATTCTTGGAGATTAGGTAACTTAGAATATATAGTGAATATAATTTTTAATATAATTTAACTCTTGAGAGCGTAAAATGATCTCAAGAGTTACAGATCTATAAGGGTCCATTTGGTTACCAATGGTCCTTTCTAGGAAGGAAGGAGGACTCTATCATAGGAGGAAAAATGGTGAAAAACGAGGGTTTTATCTCTGGCGCCTGTCAACCAATTTCGCTCCAACTCACCAGCAAAGAAGCACTAGATTTTCCGCCAGGAGTTTTTCCACTAATTTTGGTGCTGGGGGGGTATGAAAAAAACTAAATATAGTGACACATCTGCCAAGTTGGCAACATTGGCTGTTGCTGTTGTTTCATAGCTAAATGCAGTCAATCTCATAGCGCGCGCGCACACACACACACACACACACACACACACACACACACACACACACACACACACACACACACACACACACACACACACACACACACACACACACACACACACACACACACCACACACACACACACACACACACACACACACACACACACACAAAATTGCTTTCTCCTCTCTCCTCTCTGTTCTCTCTCGGCTGGATAGCATTCCGGCGGCATTGAAAAGTCAGGGTAAGCCTTGTGGAAACTGCAGTTGAGAGAGGAATTCAAAATGATGGGCCACCATCTGTCCTCCCATCATTAAACTGGAGCATATGTTAATGGAGCCATGCACACGTACTGAAACCCACATGCGCTGCCGGTGCTGCTAAGTCAAGGACAAAATTAAATTGCTTCTTTAGATGGCCTCCCTCCCCCCAATATGCCAGGCTTTGGTTGTGCCCCATCCCATCATGACCATTATGGCCATTAACCTCTCATTTGAATCTTGAATCAGCCATAGGTCAGGTCTCTGCAACTTGTTGATAAAAAGTAGCCTACATTACCTTGTACCTTACATTTAAAAGCATGTAGGCCAGGGGTGCCCAAAAGGTAGATCGTGATCTACCAGTAGATCACACAGGCCGTGCAGGTAGATCACATGACAGTCCCCTAAAATGTATAGATCAGTAACTCTTGAGAGTGTTAAAATGAAACCAAATGGACCCTTACGGGCCCATTTGGTTTCATTTTACACTCTCAAGAGTAAAATTATATTTAAACATCTGAATTACGTAATTTTCAAGAGTCCACACAATTAGAAAATGAAGAATAATTGTTATTTTGACCAACGTTTTGCCAGTTCTCTTTCACAATTGTGCACAAAAACGTGAACGTTCTTAGTTTTGGGTGCAAGACACTAAACTCAACATCACAAACTGTCAACTCAAGCCTCAAATACTGTTTTCAAACATCAGTAATAGCATATACAGCAAAACCTTCCAATTCTCCCCCTCTATCTTTCATTATACGTAAGTGCATTATTCTGTAACAGCAAGTAACACCACCACCACTATTTCAAAGCTCAAACTTTCTAGGGGACCTTGAAATGGATTTTCAGTAATGGAATAATCACATTTTTTGATGTGTAGATCTTGTTGAGACGGTCATTTTGAAAGTAGCTCTCAAGTCAAAAAAGTGTGGGCACCCCTAGCTGATGTAGGCCTATTTCTTTTTTACTCGAGTAACATTTTGACTGAGCTACTCCTAGTAAAGTAACCAGGTTGTATTTGTACTCAGTAACATCTGTGCACGAGGTTCACTGTTGGTTTTCTGACTGGTTATTTTATTCATTATTAAGTAATGTAAGACAGTTTGCCATGGATATCAGTTAACTGTCTGAAATGCTAATGTTTCATTGAAACAGAAGAAGCCCTAAACGGTTTCTGCAAGCGTGATAAGTGGGTGTCTCCCTTTCTCTGCTCTCAAATCCAAAATGTTGTTGGTTCCAAGTTGCGCCTGAGGCTAAGCTTTAAAACCCCTCTGTTTTGAGGCAGATAGTAACACAAAGGCAGTGGGAAATCTGTGTCTCTGTGCTGTGTTTGAGCGTGCGCACGCACGTACGTACGTACGCGTGTGTGTGCATGCATAATACGCACGTGTGCGTAAATAATGGAATATATTAAGTCTTCAGGGAGATCCAAATTGACTTTGAAAGCAGGCAGAATATTGGACTACGCTTAATACTTAATCTGTGTTTTTGATGATTCAAGGAAAGATTAAAAATGCAAAGTCACCCACCCAGCACTCAGTATGCGGTCTTCTGAATATTACATAACACCATATGACAGAATGGTCACAGCTGGCCTGAATACATCCTGTACTGGTGTTTCATTTATAATGTGGTTATCATGGCTCTTGCAGCACAGGAACCTCCTGAGTGAAATCACAGTAGGCCTGTTCTTGCATGGTATTGCATCGGCCACTCTCACTGACAAAGCAAAGAATGTTCTTCCAAAGCGGATTAAAAACAAATCATATCTATGGGTGTTACAAATTGTTGCAGTTGGGCGGAAACCTCATTTCTGAATTCGTAATGGATTATGGTTTTTTGTTTTGTTTCATGTAAATGGCCACGCTGTGCAAGCTCGAACTTGTAGATTTGCTGTTTTTGAACATGTCTGAAAGTGGTTAGAGTGACTGTGAATGAAAATATATATATTTTTCAAAATAATGACATTGAATTCATTGGAATACAGGTTAGTTGTTCCATTTCATGAAAAGACATTTCTGCGTTCATACTGGCACAGTACCAGTCTAAGTACCAACATATACAAAGATTGAAAGATGCAAAGCAATGCAGCATATCTCTAACTGCATCACTGTTGATCAACACAATCATTTAAGCCAAGTCTGTGTGTGTGAGAATATTATTAAGGATAACATAAAGCCTGGAGTTAAAAATGAGAGGTAAATGGTTAAACAATTCCAAGTTTGATAAGTTTAGATAAGTTTGAATCATCAATCACGAATCATTGTAGCTGAGTCATTCCACGAAAACAGTACGATATGCAGTCCCTGACCGTTTTACTGTAGCTGTATGTTATGGATGGAGTCAATGAAAAACATTTTTAAAAGATTATTTAATCAATTGAAATGTTCCCTTTAATATTGTGTAAACATTACATGGATTTTATTTTCATATCAGAAATTATCTTGTTTTATTTCAGTAGACACCCCCTATTTTGTCCATTTTTCCATGTCCCCAGTGGCCTTCGATGAAAGTGGACTTGACATATGACTATTAAACGTCAACAAAAATGCAAAAATTAAGACATGATCATATATACTGTATCTATCTGTACTTTATTGCTGGACATGTTTAGTTTTTGAATAAATAGATGATTAATCATTATATAGCTGTGTCCCTCAGTTGCACTCAACTCCGTTAAACAAGTCATTCTTCCCGCCATAACAACATTTAACTTGCCCTTTAGTGACATCAACAATAGGAAGTAGTATTCTACAACTCTTCTGACCAACATGCTACAGAAAGTGGCAATTTAAAACCTCATTTTACACTGTTTGAGGCATTTTGTACTGTCACATGTGGTCGTAAATCATAACAGCTCAACTCTGTTACATGAAATAATGATATAAAACAATTAGTTATAAAGATTCTGTTTGTTATTCCAAAAATATATCTGATTCCATAACCTCAAGCATGCCAAGTCTTCTCCTCTTACTCAACTCAGTTAGAGTAGTGGCTATCTTTAGTACAAAAATCACAACTCCGTTATTAACTTCATTGGCTCAACTCCGTTATCAATTACCATGTTAAAAGATACAAGGTTATCACCCGACAGCATGGAAATGGGCGGCTCTTTTAAAAAAAAAACGCCCTTTTCAGGTCAACTTCATATTAGTCTTTTAGATCCAGAGTGGCTCACTTGAATGAATCAAGAGGCACGGCATCATGTGAAGGTCAGACATATAGGGGATGTGGTCAAACGACAGGGGACCGCACAGCATATACACCCTTATCATTATTCATTGCGGAACCACAGGGAAAGCGGACTCTAAAACCCCAACATTCATTACGGCTGCCCTTCACCGTCAACACAGCCGCTATACTGTAGTCACAGAGTATATAAAAAAATGACACACAGCCCCGCCAGCCTTTTCCTCAGCCACCCAGACATAGGTCAGAGTGGCATGACAACATTTACATTTTGTCCATTTATCAAATTGACAGGACAGAGCGGGGTAGAGTTTTGGTGTCCTGATCAATGGGACTTATTTGACCCCTGCGTGGTTATCGATGGACACACTGGGGTATTGAAAGGATCCCCCCGGTTATGAGACCCAACATTGGATGGATATTTGTACAGTAAATACATATAGGCTGTCTGATAGCTATCCATTTCTAAGGATGGTACAAGACCTATTGCGATATTTTGGAAAACAGGCATATAAAACCAATTACTGTTCATAGTTCAGCACAGGGGACTAAGGGCTCCATTTTCGTTACATGCTAAACCCCTTATCTCAAATTCCTTATTTTGTTTTTATTATTTTTGAAAAACTTGTTGGAATATTTCAACATGTCAATCTATTAATACGTTGTGAGCTTGTAGACTGGCCATTTAAACTATTGAAAAATCATTTTTTTTTTAATGTTTAAAAAGGCAAAGAAGTTAATGGATAAGGGGTTTAGCGGTAACGAAAATAGAGCGCTAAACCCCTTATCCCAAACCCCTTATTCCGTATTTTTACCATTTTGAAAAACGTTTTGAATAGTTCAATGTGCCAATCTATTAACACGTTGTGAGCCAGTAGACTGGCCATTTAATGACTGGCCATTTAAAGAAAACATTTTTAATGTTTTCTTTAAATAGTTTAAAATTAAAGGCAAAGAAGTTAAGGGATAAGGGGTTTAGTGGTGACAAAAATCTAGGCCTAATTGTCCCTTAGTCTGTTAGTGTGAGCATGTACATTGTAAGGAATTTCACTAACAAACGTATTGTTGACCTTATTGAATGATCACTGAAACCAGAGCACACTTAACACTCTCCGTGCCAGCCCTTTTTCATATTTTTGGAGGTAGCCAGTGCCAGTTTTTTCATCAAAAACTCATATTTCATATTTCGGTCCATGTTTCCCCACGGACAAATTAGTTGGCGACACACACTTCCGGTTACGGTTTGGTCGGTCTCTTGTTATTGTCTATCAATGGTGGATGCGGTCGCTGCTAGCTGCTGTTAGCATGGGGATCGTATTGAACCGGCGCCGGTAACTACGTCACGTACAGTAGCGTTAACGTCAGCGGCATCAGTTGTTACTGTAAATCATAATGATAACGGGAGACGTAGATCTATTTCCATGGCATGAAAACTGTTAAGCAAACCTAGTGACTGGCTGTGCCTTTCAGCACCATGGATGAGTGGACACTGCATTGATCTGGAAGAGTGCACAGTGATGTGTTGCTGTTTTAGTGTCAAACGTCAAGACATCCGCCATTTCTAGCAACCTTCAACTAAATCAGGGCTGGGCAATTATTTTTCCCAAGGGGCCAAATGAGATAGATAAAATATTTTTTGGAGGGCCAAGACTAAAGGCTGAACTAAAGTCTGCGTAATGTTAATTTAATTTCAAGATAAAAGTAAGAGTAAGACCGACCATTTTGGAACCAGGGTCCTCTATTCATTCAGTACTTGTATTCAGTATTTGAGCCACGGAGGACCACCATTTTAGGACACCACACCACAGACCCCAAAACTAAAGATTTCTTTTGCTTTTGTTCACAATTCGAGGCTGCATTTCACAAACAAAACAGGCAAACATAGATCAAAAATGACCATTCTTTTAGATTATCTGGCTAATTCACATGATGAATATTTTAACTCTTGAGAGTATAAACATGAAACCAAATGGACCCGCCAGGTCCGGTCAGGTCCGGTCATATTTTGAGGTTGTGTGCTGTTGTGTGCGCACACACACAACAACACACACACACACACACACAACACACACACCACACACACACACACAACAAACACACACACACACACACACACACCACACACACACACTTATAAAGACATCTGTACTTTTCTAAAAGTGAACTATGAGGCCTGAGGGAACAATAATGTACAGTATACAGTAAGAGAAGGAGGGAGAGACAGACACAGAGGCGAGAGAGAGAGAGACAGATTCTCAGTAGTCCCTTCATCCCACAATAACCTTCCACATAGGGAACATCTATTACAGGCCACATTTGCAGCTCTGTAAGGAGTAATACAGTGAGTACACAGAGATTCACTGGCTGAGTGGGACTGCCTTTCTTATGTGATGAATGCACTTGTCTCTTGGCAAAATGTTGTTGCTCACAACGCTATTGATTTTTTTCTGCTTCTGCAGAAAGCTCAGGTCCCACACACACAACACAAGCCCCCTCCTCTCAGGGCAACCGCATAGAAAACAACACGCAAGACATGATGCACCCTCCTCCGTTCGCAATCAAACGAACAGAACGTTTTCATAAATACCAAGGAAATTTGGGGGAGAATTTTTTTGAGAAATCAAAAAAAAGAAAAAAAAAATGTGGAGAATAGCTCAATCTCGTAATCTGCAGTCACCTTAGTCGTATTATGACAACCCGTGTTGTATAGGGTCTTTTAGAAGTGTGTGTGTGTGTGTGTGGGGCTCTTAAAGGGGAATTCCACCCATTTTCTTTTTTTTTCCCTGAGAATGTACAAATGTGAACCAAATGGGTCCATTTGTTTCACATTGTACACTCTCAGAAAAAAGGAAACTCATATCATGGTGAAACACATCTTGAAGATGTACAGTATTTCACCATGCTAACAGAATGGGGGAACTTTTTTTTTTTTTTTTTTACCATGTCCACACAACATCTCTAAGGTATATTAATGACATGGTAAAATATTGAAAATGAGTGGAATTCCCCTTTAAGACACGTACGTGCATGCACACTTGCATCCGCCTCACCTGCGCAACACGCACAGACACGCTATTAAAAAAAGTAGAGCATATTGAGAAAGATTGTTACAATGCCTAATTGTATCCACAAAAGTAAATGACAGGACAAAAACATAGGCCTACTTTTGCCCCAAAAATATTTTAGATGTGAGAAGTGGGGGGTGGCCGTCCGTCCCCCCCGTCCCCCCTCCACTACACCCCTGATTATAAAACCCAAAATGCACTAGTGCCACTTGCAAAATGCACTAGGATGCGCTAGAGCAGTGGTTTCTCCAACCATTTTCATACCAGGGCCCACTGTTTGATGTTGAGAGTAGTCTCTCAGCCTAATTTAGGAGAAATAACTGACAAAATGTTGGTCAAAATAGCAATTCTTTTCTATTGTAGATTATTGAAAATTTCTTCTTGAAAAAAGTGATTTAACTCTTGAGAACGTAAAATGAAACCAAATGGACCCGAAAGCGTCCCGAAAGGGTCAATTTGGTTTCATTTTAAGAGTTACAGATATAAAAGCGTCCATTAATTACCAATGGTCCTTTCTAGGAAGGAAGGAGGACTATCATAGGAGTCAAAATGGCGAAAAACAAGGGTTTTATATCTCTGGCACCTAACAAACAATTTCGCTCCAAAAAAGCAGTAGATTTTCCGCCAGGAGTTTTTAATTTTGGCGCTAGGGGGGGTCTGGAAAATGCGTTATGACAACGCATTTTCTTTTTTTTTCCCCCCCCATTTCCTGCTACGATGCTATGGAAGCTCTTGTAATGATATGGTGCAGCAGAGAAAAGGAGATCCCAAGGTGAGCAGGGAGGGAAAGCCCATGTATCATCAGGCCCGGCTGCTATCTCAGCACCCATTCATGAGCCATCAGTTCACAGTAAAAATAAATTGCTGCACTTCACAGCTCACTGGAGAGAATCAGGCCTTTGTGTGAAGAGGGAAAACTCCACCGCTGACCCACACACTAACGTCGCACACACACACACACACACACACGCTGCATGGCTATCATGCCTATGCCATACACGCGCAATCACATTAATTCATGACATGCACAAGTGCACACACACGCATACACAGAGGCATACCACCTCATACATAAGCAAGTAAGTTTAAAAAAAGGAAAAACGCAACTCTCTATATGGTGAACATTAGCCTACATAAAAATTACCCCCTTTGGAGTGTCCCCATTGGTGCATATAGGTTATCAAGTCCCACATCTTGTCTCTTTCACAATAAAATACTCCTGCTGAATAGTGTGAGACAAAGAAAAAAACAACAACAAATACCAACAGCCTAGGGTTGTCATGGTAGCGACTGCTACTACACGGTGCGCGGGCGTAGACAATTACATCACTTTTCCAGTGCCCACCAATAACACACTTTAATTTAACTATTTGTCTTACACCTGTGAGACTATACCGGACCCCAGTTGGCGTTGCAATTGACTGCTTCTCTCCATCTACACCAAATTTCTTCGTCAAAAATTGCCAATCTACAAGCTTGGCATGTTTATGAGATATTTTTGTCCGATGTTCTAACCAGAATCAGGGGCGGATCTAGGCATGGGCATGGGCATGGGCATGGGCACGCCCCCTAAATGCCCAGACTGCCCCACCAAGCATGATGGCATGCAAAACAACCCAAGATATTTCAAATTAAAGTGCTTATATTTAAAATTATTAACACTACTACTGCTACTATCTAACTACAGCTGTGTTACCACTAAACCAACAGCATTTCATCATTGAAAACAGAAAACTCTCTGAGTCAGACCTTTAGGCCCCCACAATTGGGAAATGTTACATCCGCCCCTGCCAAGAATATCAACGCTGGAGTGTTAAAATCATTTTCACTTCTGCCCATACACCTGGCAGAGATACCGTAAATGAGCTCTAAGTAGCTTGTGGAGCTAAGTATTCATTTTGGGGCAATTTGGACAGAAATGGCGGCTGCCGTTCTTTTATGTTTGTTTGCCGTACAATGGACATGAACAATATTGACACAAGACATTGACAATCAGCATCCTTTATCGTAACCTTCTGCCCCATTTCCTTTTCACTCAATCGCACAATAAACCACAAAACAATGTCTTCCCATGCTCCATGCAGGCACCATGATGGTAGAGGCTTAATTGGCTCAGAGTTCTGGCAGATACTGTGTATACTGAGCGCTAGAGTTCTCAAACTCTGCCCGAACCGACCAGGGACCGAACCCGAACAGGCCCGACCGACATTTAGGGCCGGGTAGGGCCGAAAATCCATCCTAATCAATAGGGTCGGGTAGGGCCTCGGGCCCCATGAAAAAATAATATATATTGAATTATTCTACTATAGTAAGAATAATAGTTATTTTGTTATTTTGTATTTACCTATTATGAAGATGGTGCTAATTGCCATTTCATTTTTAATCTGTGGCGAATTCTCAAATTTTGCCCAAACCTGACAGTTTAGGGCCGAGTATAGGGCCTAAAATCTATTCCATTTAGTAGGGCCGGCCCGGGCCTAGGGCCTGAACTGTTAGGGCGGGCCTTCATTTTCAGGCCTGTTGAGATCTTTACTGTGCGCCCCTGAATGCTCTAGCCAGTTTGGAATCGAACCACCAATGGGGTATTGAGAAAGGGCTAGCAATGTGTTATTTCAGTGTCGTTGGTGAGTAAAGCAAGTACTGTAAAACGTTGGGTCCCAAACAATAACCAAATTATCCACACTATATATCCATACTATAATTATTATCCATACTATAATTAAGGAAATGTCTGTCTGAATGAATGTCTGAATGAATTCTGAAACCGGCATAAGTCCGTCCTGGCTGCACCAATCGCTCTGAGATTTCACACGGATGTTGACCATGATGTTATGAAGAGAGTGACGAAGCCCTTTCTTCAAATTAACACATCATTGATTAATAATGAATTTATTTGTGCATTAAAATTTCCCCTTTGGTTTATATGGGGAAAATGCGCCCACCCCTGTAATTACACACATCACAGCCAGGCCACCGGCTGCCACATACGCCCATCTCTCTCTCTCAAGCTGGATAGTAACATTTCCACCGTGGCGTGGCACGCTCGATCTATGCAAAATACCTAAATTATACATCATTCGGACTTCACATATTCAACGGGTAAGGTCCTAGTACTATATAATTGTACGTCAAATATGAGCAATGAGATGTGAGCTTATACTTTCATCAGGTCTTCATTATACGGTATACTGTATATTCACCCAAGACAAGCCTAAGAATAGGGGCACAAAGGGATCACGTGGTTGAAGGCTTTTATCTACGCACTACGGACCTACGCAGGATACGGTAAATGCTAGGCACATGATAGACGGCATCTATATACACATATCCATCATTGACACATTTTTATTATTCATTGATTTTTTGATTCATTACCAGAGTGAATCTCCCCAGTGTGGCCATTGGCCACAGAGTGACATTATGAAAGCACCAACACAATGATAAAGCCAACGCAGATGACAAACATGCCCTCCAATACAGCAGATTACAATCATAAGCCAAGCGTGGGAAGCCTTCGGAGCCTGAGGAGACGGCCTGGGTGTGTGTGTGTGTGTGTGTGTGTGGGGGGGGGGGGGGGGGGGGGGGGGGGGGGGTGGTGTGTGTGTGTGTGTGGTGTGTGTGTGTGTGAGTGTGTGTTGTGTGTGTGTTTGTGTGTGTGTGTGTGTGGTGTGTGTGAGTGTGAGTGTGCGCGTGTGAGTGTGTGAGACAGAGAGTCAATTTCACACACACAGATACAGATCACACATTATATGAGGTAACAAACACAGAAACTATAATACATACACTATGAACACAAATAATTACGTGCCAACATTACATACTGTATATTTATGCTATAACAGGAACTAAATAATCAAGACTAGACCTCGAGACCTCTTACTTATACTAACAAGGTACAATTTAGTCTTCCTGGGGGTCGGGGTTCAATCCCCCCCAAAAGACCCCCTAAAAATGGGACCTGACGCATCAAGACTTGGATTGAACAACTCTACTCTACAGCCTACTCTACTTGCCAAAGGAGTCTCCTCCTTTGTTAGTTGAAACATGTTGCCGTTTAAAATAAATCGTCTTTATTCTATGTCCACCCAATATTGTGATGGGTTTGAGCCACAGCTTTCATCTATGATTTCATCTATGAATATTGTAAGCTGTTATATACAGCATTCAGAAAATGTAAATAAAAGTTTGAAGGAATAAAAAAGGTAAGTAGTAAGTGCATTGATTCAGGATCCTCAGATCTGTGCAATTCATGCAAAACTACCAAATATCAATTGCAAGGTAACCCTTGCAATGTCCCTTCCTCTTCAGATCCAAAATATATATTCATAATACTAATAATCATATCAAAATTGAAATTAATCATGGATTCTGGAGTCCCAGTCTTTAAGGCTCCTTTAGATTACATGGTATCATGATTAAACAGCATTTACTTACTCCAGTATAATCTGTATACATGGGCATACTGGAGAATCAGGTAGGCGTATCTTCATCTCCGAGTGTTGGATGTGCAGTTCAGTGGTGTGTAGTCAATGCTCCACATGCAGGCCTCCTATGGTGGTCTAAAAGACTATCCAGGTGATCATGTAGTCGTCAGTTTGCTGAAGCTATAGGCCATTCTGGACCTTCTGTTTTTGCCGCAACAGTCTATCAGGGAAAGATATGAAGACACGTTACAGTCTACAGTCCATGGCAATGGAGTTGTCAGAAAAGGCCCCCATGCACAGAAGCCAGCCATATTGGTTACACATCAGGGCTGCTTCCATACTTCTGGCCCGGTTTCATTGTAGCAGTCTTTCCAGCAAGCCATAATGCACAAAGGCAGCACCTTGACTCTGTTTGAATGGAATGGAACCTTGATAAGTAGCATTGGTAACAGCAGTGTGTTCTGTGAATGAAGGAAGCAGCCCCATGTCTGCCCAAGGCTGCCATGCACCAAAAAATAGTGCTATGTGCACAGTGTGCTAAATTGGTTTTACTGCAGTTAGTGTTACGTTTTGATTACAATTTAGGTTGGCTATACAATAGGATTCTGACAAGTTCCAGAAAAGATGTGCTGTGACTTTAATTCACTAGCCTTGCCCATATTATGTGGTTGGTCCATATCAGAGCCACCTAAGACAGAGTTCTGACTGAACTCCATTCACTTCATACGCAGTACGGAGACTGTAGTTGTTACTGTAAAATAATTTGAATCGACTTGTCATTTTGTGTACATATGTAAAATAGCTCTTATTTGTGCCACTCTCCTTTAAAACAATGTATTTCAGACTCCAGCCTCCACTATGGTTTGTCACTTGGTTCTCAGCGACCACTGAGTATGTGTCTAAAACCATGTGGACTGCCTACCTCTTCTGTGGCGCAACTCTACCTATAGATGGCTCTGGTCCAGATCTACTGCAGATCTACTGCAAGGGGGCTAAAAAAAGCTAAATATAGCGAACATACGCCAAGTTGGCAACACTGACTGTAGACATTTTTAAAATAATGTCATGTAATAATGTAAGAACTGTGTTCCAAAAAATTTGCATATATGCATTATGAAGACACCTATACCATTCTCAGCCTTAAAAAAGGACAACTACAATTCTCAGCCTTAAAAATTACAATCTCCCCTGCACATGTACTGTAAACACAAATGTGATCTCATCAATACGGTTGACACATCCTTCTTTGCACTTTCAGAAGGTTGTCAAAATAGGAGACGCGACTCCACACTGCAGAGATTCTGACAACAGAGCCTGTTTCTAACGTGTTATCCACTCTCCTCCCCACTCGTCACAATCTTTCGTCGCACGCACACGCACACACCATGCATGGAGGAGGAACTATTTCGGAAGTACTTCGGAAAAGTGACTATTTAGATGTAAACAGCGCATACAGTATTTCCTTACACCAGATTATAGCTGCAGCAACATTCTAGCTTTTGACACTAGATTCTGCAGTAGTTTCCGACACTAGATTCTAGTTATTGACACTAAATGATAGTTTCTGATGCTAGGATCTCCTTTTTGACACTAGAATCTACTTTCTGACGCTAGAATCGAGTTTTTGACACTAGATTCTATAGTTTCTGACTCTAGATTCTAGTTTTTCTGAAAAATCTGTGTTCCTGTGTCAGTGATGCTAACATATTTATATTTGGCTGCAGACCCACATCTGAAGACATGTTGTTCTCGGGGTTCCCCAGAAGCGAAAAATTGAGATAAAATGTTTGCTTCCAAAATAATGTATTCAGACAGAGATTTGCAGCACATTTTCACAATTTTTCAAAAATAGCAGAACAACAAGCTCATGTCGCGCCACTCGGTGGCGCGACATGAGCTTGTTGATCTGCTATTTTTCAACAGATACAACACCAAAACGCGTTCAGGACACTAAGGGTTAAAAAAAACAACATCAATGCGAGCTGCGGGGTGTCTTGTGATCACACTGCAGGGACTCGACTGTAACCCTAGACAACACACGCTCCATGACCAATCACAATCATGTATGCAAATCGATTTGTCCCGTTACACCCACAGAGAGAGACGGCAAACATGCCGAAAACCCTCGCTATTTTGGCAACTAAATACACATATTTAATTTCTCCAAATCATCTACCTGTTCGGAGGCATAGAAAGATCAAAGTTCGAACTATATTAACCCTTAGTGTACTGAACGCGTTTTGTTGTTCTAAGTATTATGTTTTAACTATTGAAAAATAGCAGATATACAAGCTCATAGCGCGCCACCGAGTGGCGCGCTATGAGCTTGTATCTCTGCTATTTTTGAAAAATCGTAAAAACGTGGTGCAAATCTTTGAATAGTATGCATATTATCTCGACAGGACACAATGGGTAAATATGTAAAAAGAAAAAAAAAGAAAAAAAAAAGTGAATTTGCTTTAAAAAAGCACTTTCATGGCTCCCAGGGGAAATCCGCCTGGTGCGATACGGGGCATAAAGCATCAGATCTGATCACATATGCTGTCATCAATAATATATTATTTATCCTAACCTATATTATCAACTGATTATATTCAACACAAGTTGTTTTGATGGTATGTTCACTACAATTCCTTGCTGTTTCCTCATGGATGGTTGTCTATTCACACTGTCGCACCGAGGGATGGAGAGAGGAAAAATATAAAACGTGGCAAAAGTGAGAAAGCGTAAGAGAAAAATTGTATAGAATCCGAGAGAAGTGAGAAAATCTGCTGAAAGAGGGAATGTGGGGGTTGGTTGGTTGCAGAATACTATGCTGTGTTGATCAGCATAGTAGGATTTTTCTGCTACAATCTCACTTCATGTTTGGATTTAAAAATTAGGACCTTACCCGGTTTTTAAAACAGGTCCCTTCCACTAATTTTGGAAGTAGATTACAGCTGAACGAGACTATGAGAATTCTGCATTTGATGCGATTTTCCATTGTGAGGGATTGGTGCAGCCAGTAAGGAGCTATGTTGGCTTCAGACGAACATTCAGACATTTGCTTAATAATAGTATAGTATGTAAAGGTGCTTCATGCAATCTGACAATTTATTTGTATTGTGTGTTGCAGGACTATTTCGGAAAAAAATATTTTTCAATGGTTTGATGTAAACACAGTATCCTGTGTAGAACTAGACGTATAGTGTTGCTCGTTATTTACCGACTTAAAACATCCTGGTCATATTGATTTATCCATTAATTCGATAAAATCAAATCCACATACTATTGCATACTTTACTGTGCCTTAAGCTCATTGAGTATTTTCACATAGGAGGGAGGCTAGATCATGAGGGAGATCGTTTTTTGCTGCAGCAGCAGCAACTGCTACAAGCTAGCGGAGTGCCTGGCATCATGGGTGTTGAACTGTTAGGAGAAAGGTGTTACGCCACACACACACACACACCATCAGAGATGAGACACAAGTGTGTGAGGAATTCTACGATTGGTCTCACAACTACAATTGGAGGGGGACAGGGTGAACGCTTTAAATCAGATGTTGTCAACCAGTGGTCCGAGGACATCAGTGGTCCCTGAGAGGTTTCCAGGTGGTCCCCAGGCTAAATGATGGAAAGTTGGTTAACCAGATGTATCTCTTTGAGAGCGTAAACATGAAACCAAATGGACCGACAAGGGTCCATTTGGTTTAATTTTTACGCTCTCAAAGAGTTAAAATATTCATCATCGGAATTAGCCCAAGTCTGCACAAGTATATGGGGTGAAAATATCTACTAATGGTGGTCCGTGGCTCAAATGCTGAATAAATAGTGGGTCCTGGTCAGTGCTTAATTTGTAACTCGGGAGGTGCCGGAGCGCACCTCGTGCGTGCACGTGCGCGCACCCGCGCACCGAAAAACATGCGCAGAAAAGTCGTTTTTTTGCGGAAGATTATTGTGTGTGTGGTGCGTGCACGCATGCGTCTCTCTCTCTCTCAGACACACACGCAGCGTGTGTGTCTGAGAGAGAGAGAGAGAGAGAGAGAGAGGAGAGAGAGAGGAGAGAGAGAGAGAGAGAGTGAGAGAGAGAGAGAGAGAGAGAGAGAGACGCACTATGGACACACACTTTGTAAAGAGCTGATCCACAAGCTCAAATGCGTCGCGCAGTGTGCTTGTTGTGACCACAAAATGTAGGGGTCCGGCTGCTTCCTGGGTACCTTTTAATCATTATAGCGATCATATTCCACCGTGCCTCGCGAGGGAGGGGGAGACGGTCAGCCGGGGTGGGAACAGCAGCAGCAGCAGCAGCAGTAGCCCCCGCTAGAAGTATAGCAACGTGTGTGAGAACTGTGAACTGTGTGAGCCTGCTGCCTGAGATGAGCTGCGAGCGACCAATCCTCCCCGACTCTCGATAAAATCCCATAGTTGGGAAGGTCAGCCTCAGAGTGGTATCCTATAGCAACGACTGAAATGAACGGGGATGTATTGGCTGGATTGCCACCATTGCCACTCATTTCTCCCGGATAGGTCTCTGCAGGGTGGGGGAGCGCCACCTGCAGGTGGGGGAGCGCCCCTGCAGGTGGGGGAGCCGC